>JAHRHZ010000066.1:24478901-24497370 GCA_024137785.1 Ginglymostoma cirratum | reverse complement strand
CCCTCTCACTATCTTTCCCCACACCCTGCTCCCCCTCTCACTATCTCCCCCCACACACTGCCCCCCCTCACTATCTCCTCCCACACACTGCTTCCTGTCTCACTATCTCCCCTCACACACTGCTCTCCCTCTCTATCCCTCTGTCTCTCTACCACCCCCTCTCTCTTTACTCTCTTCTCTCTCTCTGCTCCACACTTTCTGTCACCTCCTCCCCTTTCTTAACCCAAATTGCTTCCTCTCTCTCTTTGCTCTGCTTCTGTCAGTCCGTCTGTTGACCCCCTCTCTCTCATATCCCGCTTCTCTATCTGTGTCTTCTCTCATTCTGCCCCTTCTGTATGTGTTCCTCTCTGATCTCCACCCCCGCCTTTCTGTCTCATTGCTTCCCCACTCTCTGTCTGCACCCCTCTTTCTCTAGTTCTCTCCTTTCTTTTCCCAATACTCAGCTCTCTCCCTCTCCTCTCTCACCCCACCTCTCTCTCCTAACCCCTTCTCTCTGGCTCCCTCTGTCTGTCTCTCTCTCTGCCTGTCTCTCTCTGTGTCTCTGTTCCCCCCGTCTGTCTCTGTCTCTCTTTATCTCCCTCTCCCCTCTCCCTCTTTGTCCCTCCCTCTATCTCCCCTACCTCTTAATCTCTCTCCCCACTTCTTCCCCCCCTCTCCCCCTCTCGTTCACTCCCCCTCCCTTCTCACCCCCTCTTGCTCACCCCTTCCCCCCTCTCGCCCCCTCTTCTTACCCTCCCCCCATTTCTCTCCCCCACTGTCTGTCTCTCTCGCTCTCTTTCTCTCTCTTCCCTCTTTGTCTCACCACTGTCTCTCTCACTGTTATCTCTCTATCTGTCTGTCTCTCTGTCTGTCTGTCTCTCTGTCTGTCTGTCTCCCTCTGTCTGTCTGTTTGTCTGTCTGTCTCTCTCTCTCTGTCTGTCTCTCTGCCTTTCTGCCTCTCTCTCTGCAACCCCACTCTCTGTCTTTCTCTCTGCCCTCCCTCTCCCCCTTCTCTCTGTGCCTTTCTCCCCTCTCTCTCATCTCTCCCTCTGTCTGTCTCTTATCTCTCTCTCTCTTTCTCTCTCCATCTCTCCCCCCGACTCTGTCTTTCTTTCTATCCTCCCCCTCTTTATCCTCCCCTCTGTTGTTTGCTGTCTCCATTACACACTCTCTGTCTCTTTCACACTGTCTTGTGATCACATTCTTACACTCTCACTTAGGTTCTTGTCTGCATCCCCTGACAAATGCTTTCTTGCACCCTCACACACACTCGCTTTTTCAGCTACCCCCGTTTAATGTCTATTGCCCCAGTCTCCTTGTGTTCACTTGCCCCACACCCCACCAGCTGCGGTTCCTCACCCAGTCCCTCACTTACACTTTCTTGCCCATTGCTCGTTTGTCTGCTGACGTGGGCTCTCTCGTACTGTTGCTTATCCTTCTCCCTGTCCCATGTCTCTCTCTTGTTCTCTCTCCCTGTCCATGTGTGTCTTCCTCTGACCGTCTCGCGTGCTCTCTCTCTCTCTCTGTCCGTGTCTCTCTCTCTCTCTTTGTCTGTGTGTCTTTCTGTTCATCTCTTCTATTTGTCTGCCTCTCTTTCTCTCTCTGTCTGTCTGTCTGTCTGTCTCTCTCTGTCTGTCTGTCTGTCTCTCTCTGTCTGTCTCTCTCTCTCTCTGTCCGTCTCTCTCTGTCTGTGTCTCTCTGTCCATGTCTCTCCCTGTCCATCTCTCTCTCTTCTGTCTGTTTTTCTCTCTATCCATGTCTCTTTCCCTGTTGACGTTTCTGACTTTCTCGTCAGATCGTCTCTTGTTCAAATCTGTCTTTTCCTCTCTCTCTTTATCTCTGTTGCTCCATATCTAGTTCGATGGCTGCCTCTTTATGTCTCTTTCTCTCCCTTTGTTTTCATTTCTCTGCTGACATCTCCAATTGTTTTAAGTGAAGTGACTTTTTTGGCAAGTCTCAGTCTGGTTTCCTAGAGGGATGAACCTACCTCATGTGAGACTGCCTGCATTTCAGCATCGGTGTCACTCCAACAGAGTGAGGAACAGTTAATTTGGAAAATGGGAAAGACTAAGGGACTGTGTTGGAGAATGGGGCTGGGCGGAGCAGCTGACAGTTCCTGAGGTGGGAGCACTCGATGCTGAGGTTAGAGCAGCTTTGTCGAGGTGTTCTATTGCTATCCTGAAAATCCTACTGAGCTCTCTTACCAGAAAACTATTCTGTCAGCTGCTTCGAAACAGGCTGGACAGAGCAGCAATTACAGATGTATCTTTGTTAAAAGAAATTATTACAATTTTAATTAACTGTTCAAGTTAATTTGATGATTCTTTCTCAAGCTGATTCAAGGCTGCTGAAGAAAATGAACATGAGTAACAAGGGATTTCATCTTCCTGTTTTATATTTGCAATGTTTGATACATCCAGAGGCTGATTGACTGCTACATTCCCTATATTTACAACCATAGCGACTCTTCACAAAGATACTTCCACTGGCTGGGGAATGCTTTGGGCAATCCGAGGGCAGGAAAGGTGCTATATAAATGTACATTTCCCCCTTTCCTTAAGACTGTCCTAAGATTAGAGAAACCCCCAGCATTTGATGCATTTACAACGCGGTTTCTCCATTGCTGCTCTGAAGGAATTTATTGGTTTTTGTCGGTTTAGTGCCCAAGTGAAATGGCAGAAAGAAAGGAGGGCCTGTATTTGTATAGCGCCTCTTAAAACCACCAGTGTCCTGAGTTGAGGAGATACGTCTTGAAGTTAGCTGCTACTCCAATGAGGGAAAGGAAGGAGACACTTTGGCCACAGCGGCCTCCCACAAACAGCACTGCAATAAATGACCAGCTGACGTCTTGTGATAATATTGGTCGAGGGATGACTGTTGGCCGAGACTGTAGTGAGGCATGCAAGGTTTTAACAAGTTTAGACCATAAGATATATGAGCAGACTTGGGCCATTCGGCCCATCAGGTCTCCTCCATCATTCAATCATAGCTGATATACTTCTTAATCCCATTGTTCTGCCTTCTCTCCAAAACCTTTGATCACCCCCTTACTACTCAAGAACCTATCTATCTCTGTCTTAAATATACTCAATGACTTGGTCTTCGCAGCCCTCTGCAGCAATGAGTTCCTCAGATTCACCACCCGCTGGCTGAAGACTTTCCTCCTTATCTCAGTTCTAAAAAGTTATCCCTTCACCCTGAGGCTGTGCCCTCAGGTTCTCATCTCTCCTACTCATGGAAACATCTTCTCCATGTCCATCTATCCAGGCCTCTCCAGATTCTGTAAATTTCAGTCAGATCCCCCTCATCCTTCCAAACTCCAACGAGTACAAACCAGAGTCCTCAACCGCTCCTCATATGACAAGCTCTTCATCTCTAGGATCATTGTTGTAAACCTCCTGTGGACCCTCTCTAACACCAGCGCATCTTTCCTTGGATAAGGGGCCCAAAACTGCTCACAATATATCAAATGCAACCTGACTACAGCCTTGTACAGCCTTAGCAATACATCCCTGCTCTTGTATCCTAGTCCTCTTGAAATGAATGCTAACATTGCATTTGCCTTCCTAACTGACAACTGAATCTGCATGGTAGGCATAGGAGAATCCTGAACCAGGTCTCCCAAGTCCCTATGCGCTTCAGATTTCTGAAGCCTTTCCCATTTAGAAAATAGCCTACGTCTCTATTCTTCCCACCAAAGTGTAAGACCTTACACATTATATACTTGAAAAAGACCCCTTTATCCCTACTCTCTGCCTCTGCCAGTCAGCCCATCCTCTATCCATGCCAGTACCATGCCCCTAACACCAGGGTCTCTTATCTTAATTAGCAGCCTCCTGGCACATTGTCAGAGGATTTCTGGAAATCCAAATAAATCACATGCACTGGCTTGCCTTTGTCTGACTTGCTCGTTACTTTCTCAAAGAACTCTAACAGATTTGTCAGACATGAGATTTGAGTTACAAAGAAAGGCTGGATAGGCTGGGACTATTTTCACTGGAGCGTAGGAGGTTAAGAGGCAACCTGATAGAGGTTAATAAAATAATGAGAGGTATAGATAGAGTTAATGGTAGTTTGTCTTTTCCCTAGGATGGGGGATTTTGAGACTAGGGGCACATTTTTAAGTTGGGAGGAGAGAGATTTTAAAAAGATATGGGGGCAGTTTTTATACACAGAGGGTGGTTTTCATGTGGAATGAACATCCTGAGGATGTGGTGATTGTGGGTACAATTACAACATGTAAAAGACATTTGGATAAGTTCATGAATAGGAAAGGTTTGGAGAGGTTTAGGAGCAGGTAGGTAGGACTAGTTTAGTTTGAGATTATGTCCAGCATGGACTGGTTGGACTGAAGGGTCAGTTTCTGTGCTCTATGACTCTGACTTCCCCTTGATGAAGCCATGCTGACTCTACCCTACTTTGCCGTGCACTTCCAAGTACTGTGCAATCTTAATAACTGATGTGTAGCAAAGAACTTAGTGACATTAGCACAATGCCACAAATGGCTTATAAATGCAGGAAGCTTGTAGCCCAGTGGTAGAGACCTGCAAGGGTTTGGTTCAACCCCCACCTGCCCCAGATGTGTTTCATAACTTGTCAAAACCAGCTGATTGAAATGTTTCCTTCATTTTTCTCTCTCCGTAAATCATCTAAGGCGGGGGGAAGCAAAGTCAAGAGAATCAGCGAGGAGGTTCCAGGTCTTGGGGTAGAGATTTGGCAACTGAGGCCACCAATGCTGGAATAATTCATGTCAAAATGTGAGAGATTTAGAGGAGAGCAGAGATCTTCAAGGGGTAACAGAGATAAAGGAGGTTGAGGACATGAAAGGATTTGAAAAGAAAGGGTGTGAATTTTAAAGTTGAGGAATTGGAAAACTGTTTGACTTCATAACTCACGCCTCATTGATTTTGAAAGGATGGAAGGTCTAGTCCTTCAAGACGAGACAGGATTTGATGCAGGAAGGATGTTCCTGATGACAGGGGAGTCAGAGCCAGGGGTCAGAGTTTAAGAATAAGGAGTAAACCACTTAGTACTGAGATGTGCAGTAAATGTCTTCACCCAGAGAGTGGTGACGCTTGTGGAAATTAGTAGCACAGAAAGTGGTTGGGGCCGAAACACTGAATGTTTTCAATGAGGAATTAGATAGCATTCTTGTGGCTGAAGGAATCACTGGATATGGGGAGAGGATGGGATTAGGTATTGAGCTCAATGATGAACAATCATTATAATGAATGGCAGAACAGGCTTGAACGGCCTACTGCTTCTGTATTTCTACGAGAGCCTGTCCAGTGCCCTAACCTTAGCTTGATTGCCTGGGCTAACTGCATAGAGGAGAGTATTTCCTTCATCCTTTCATGGGATGAGGGCAGTTTAGAGTCAACCACATTGCTGTGGGTCTGGAATCACATGTAGTCCAAACCAGGTAAGGGTGGCAGATTTCCTTCCCTGAAGCTCATTAGTGAACCAGATAGGTTTTTCCTGACTTTTCCAGTCATCAATAGACTCCAGATATTTATTAAATTACATTCCCACCTTCTGCCATGGCAAGATTTGAACCAGGGTCACCAGAACGTTACCTGGGTCTCTGGATTAACAGTGCGGCGATAATACCCCTAAGCCATTGCCTTCCCATAACTCCTGACCAAAAGGGGTTGGAGAGATGGGTAGCTGTTCCTTAGGCCACATGCTGTCAGCTTGGTGCCAGCCATCGAACAGGCAGCTTCTTGTCAGGAGTCAATCTTTATAGCCCGTATTGACCTCTCAATGAACAGACCTTTTAAAGAAAAGATGATCCGGTGTGGGAGCTTCCTTTGTGCAAGGTGGCTATTAGCTTTCCTACATTGCGACAGCGACAACATTTTCGAATCTCTCAATTGTCAATAAAGCATGTTGGGTTAGGGTATCAATGGTTTGTGTCCATACCTCAGAAGCTCCAGGTGAGAGCCCCATTCCAGGACTCGATGAGGCGGGGTGGGTGGTTCTTAACGCAGTTAAGCAGGTAAAGGATTGACTTGTAAATCCTTCCAGGTAACCAAAATTCCTGGTCATCTGTGTGATGCAATGAAATTGGAGTGTCTGCCATCACTAACCACGGCTCCCAGTCCACAAACTACAGGTGAGAGTGAATGTTGCTCCAGTGGGGGGTCTCCATTCCCACTCCAGCTGGCAGTGGATTTGGGATTTGCTTCCTTGACCTCCCATGGTGGAGATCACTGCATGTGGGTCAGAGCTACTTCTAGGCAGAAAACTGAAGACAAAAGCTCCTTTGGACACAGTGAGGTTGTGAATGCTACTACATAAAGGCATGTTATCTCTCATTGTTCTCTCGATAAACAGCGCACAGCCACAATGTGACAAATCTGAGCTAGAGAGGTCGCGTGTATAAGCTGAAGAATCTGTTTCATTCTAAATATAATAAAGCAGGTGAATGTGAATTGTTCAAAAGGTTAAATCACAGCCAGAGGCCAAATATCAGGCTCCAGGTTTTACAGCTCGTACAGGAACGAAATGGCTTCATGATGAGTTTTGTGGTTGTGCTTTCTGAATATAAGACTCACTCAGATCAATCCCTCCTCATTAGATTTCAGGGTTAATGTATCAGCAGAATTGCACAGTCACTTTGTATATACTGTATGGGCTCACTTTACGTATATATTTACTGTACATATATGCTCATCCTACATATATACTTAACATATACCATACGTATGTATTTACAATACGTATGTACACATTGTACATTTGTATTTGTCGTGCATGCATACTTGCAAATATACACTTGCTGTATGTGTATATTTTTTGTACATATTTATGCTCGGTAGATGAGATGCTAACCTGATGCCCCATTTGCCTGCTCAGGGGCTATAACAGATTCACAATATGAGGGAGAGCAGGACAGTTCTTCCTGGAGTGCCAATCAATCCCATGCCAGCACCACTGTCTGTCTGTGCCAGCTTGTTGTGCATGCAGGCCACCAGTCTTTGACATTGGTGACTGTGCTCTGGGGTGGACTGAGGTTGTGAAAGGTGCTGTCTAAATGCATGGTCTTTTTTAAAAAAACCCTCTTCAATTCAAGTATGGGCAGCTTATGCCCTGGGCGGCTCGATCAGAGTTTAGGGGGAGACGATGGCCTTGTGGTATTATCGCTGGACTGTTAATCTAGGAACCTAGATAACATTCTGGGGACCTAGTTTCAAATCCTGCCATGGCAGATGGTGGAATTTGAATTCAGCAAAGTATCTGGAATTAAGAATCTAATGATGACCATAAATTAATTGTTGGGGGGAAAACCCATCTGGTTCACTAATGTCCTTTAAGGAAGGAAACTGCCATCATCACCTGGTCTGACATACATGTGACTCCAGACCCACAGCAATGTGGTTAACACTGAACTGCCCTCTGGGTATTTAGGGATGGGCAATAAATGCTGCCTGGCCAGTGACACCCTCATCCTGTTAATGACTATTGAAAAAAAAATGACCCAGAGAAACAGTGTCTCGGTCCAGCAAGGGGTCAGATTTGTTGATTTTACTGATACACGTAAAATGGCCAGTTTGACTTCCCCACCCACGCCTGACCTTTCCAAAAAGCAGCACTTCACCTTGTCATCATCTGTCCAGTGGGGTGGGCTGGGGAGGGGATCTGCTGGTGAAGCTGGTAGAGATATTGTGCCATCTTGTTACTCATTTGTCAGTGTCGTGGTCTGTGGGTGGGTGACTTGCCTGTGAGAGATCCAGCGCTGAAAGTGTTAGGGTAATTACTTGTCTGTGTGGGATGTTAATAATTACCAAGCCAGTGATTCAGGGAGAAGAATAAAGCAAGCGACTGTGAGGAATGACATGCTTCTGAAAACGAGGGGGTGGAAGGTGCATTTAACATAATTAAGGCTTTATATATTGCCTGGTCTGGGACTGGAGACATCATCTGGATCAAGGACCGAGTGTCTCTTCAATGTCAGACCTTCTGCTTGTGTTCCTTTGAAAGGTCGAATCTAAGTCCCCTTTTTTCCTGCATTGCCAGGGGCAGCTTTTGGTACTTCTGGATAAAATAACAAGGCATTTTATTTGGGGTGGGGTGCAAAACTTCCTGCCCATCTCAGCTCCCCGGCAACCATGTGGCAAAAGAGCTTTCATCATTCAGCCCGTGGTGTTACAAACTGATTCAGTCCCAATTTTTCTGCCCCTCCATTCCTCCTCCTCCTCGACCCATGAAGGCATTGACTCTGCAGTTTATAAGTTCCAGGGAGAAGTGGGTCTGCCTCTGCTGGGGAAATTCCAGAGGTTTTTTTTAACAACTATTGAAGGAAGATGTCAGAGCAGAATTAGGCCATTCAGCCTGTTGGGTCTGCTTCCCCATTCAATGAGATCATGGCTGAACTGATAATCCTCAACTGCCTTTCCTGCCTTTTCCCCATAGCCCTTGTTCCCTCACAGATTATCCCCATAGCCCTTGATTCCCTGACAGATTATCCCCATATAGCAAGCGTGGGGCTGGATGAACACAGCAGGTCAAGCAGCATCATAGGAGCAGGAAAACTTGACGTTTCAGGCCTAGACCCTTCATCAGAAATGGGGGCGGGGAAGGGGGTTCTGAAATAAATAGGGAGAGAGGGGGAGGCGGATAGAGGAGAGGATAGGTGGAGAGGAGGCAGACAAGTCGAAGAGGCGGGGATGGAGCCAGTAAAGGTGAGTGTAGGTAGGGGGGTTGGGAGGAGATAGGTCAGTCCAGGGAGGACGGACAGGTCAAGGGGGCGGGATGATGTTAGTAGATAGGAGATGGGGGTGGGGCTTGAGGTCCTGGGCCTCCTGCAATGCCACAGTGATGCCACCCGAAGGCTTCAGGAACAGCAAATCATGTTCAACCTGGGAACCCTGCAGCCCAATGGTATCAATGTGGATTTCACAAGCTTCAAAATCTCCCCTCCCCCTACCGCATCCCAAAACCAGCCCAGCTCATCTCCACCTCCCTAACCTGTTTCTCCTCTCACCTATCCCCTCCTCCCACCTCAAGCCCCACCCCCATCTCCTATCTGCTAACCTCATCCCACCCCCTTGACCAGTCCGTCCTCCCTGGAGTGACCTATCTCCTCCCTACCCCCCTACCTACACTCACCTTTACTGGCTCCATCCCCGCGTCTTCGACTTGTCTGCCTCCTCTCCACCTATCCTCTCCTCTATCCATCCTCTATCCGCCTCCCCCTCTCTCCCTATTTATTTCAGAACCCTCTTCCCCTCCCTCATTTCTGATGAAGGGTCTAGGCCTGAAACGTCAAGTTTTCCTGCTCCTATGATGCTGCTTGACCTGCTGTGTTCATCCAGCCCCATGCTTGTTATCTCGGATTCTCCAGCATCTGCAGTACCTTTTATCTCAGATTATCCCCATAGCCTTGATTCCCTCACAGATTATAAAATTGTCAATCTGAGCCTTTAATGACCCACCCTGACTGCCCTGGGCGGTAAAGAATTCCACAGATTCGCTACCTTATGAAAGAAGAAATTCCTCCTTGTTTCTATCTTAAATGTGTGACCCCTTATTCTGAGAGTTTGCCCTCTGGTCCAAGATGCTCCCACAAGGGAGAAACGAAACAAACAACCTTTCTGCATCTAACCTGCCAAGTGCTCTAAGAATCTTATGTATTTCAATGAGGTCACCTCTCATTCTCTTAAACTCCAAAGATGAGAGGGCCAACCTACTGAACCTCTTCTCATCAGAAAATCCGTCCAGGATCAGCCTGGTGAACTTTCTCTGGGTGGTCTGTAATGCCAGTATATCTCCTTAGGTCAGAGTATTATATATAAGTCATTGTTGCATTGTAGGGTCACAGAAGCCAATTTGTGCATAGTAGGTTCCCCAAACAGCAACGCAGTTAATAACTGGTTTCATTCTGTTTTTGTGCTGCTGGGTTGAGAAGTGAAAATTAAGAACACTGGGATAGCACGCTTGGTTTTGTTTTATGAGTAGATATAAATGCAGGAAATATTTTTACCGGCAGGTTTTGTCGTGCAAATCTAAACATTTTATGAGGTCATACTGGATGGTCAGAGGACAGAAGGGAGCAATCATTCTTCCTTCCATCAAATCCCATGCTGGCTTGTCTCTAATCGAGACAGTTAAAATAATGAGAGGATGTGCTGCCAAGCTGTTTCCTGTGGTGTAGGAGTCCAGAACAATGTGGGAGGTGGGGCATAACCTTAAAATTAAAATCAGCACATCCAGTAGCGAAACAAATAAGCAGCTCTTCCCACTAAGGAGAGTGGTCGTCTCCAACTCACCCCCATAAGCTGGGACAATTGATTGAGTTGATGGGTTTTCAATCATTAAACTGTGATCTAATGGGGTCCCAGAAGCAGCACAAGGAGCTGAATAGCCTCATCCTGTGTTTAAGGTTCACTCAACTCGTGCCTCTTGATGGGAAATGAAGGTGTAGTAGAATAGATTTGATGATATCCCAATTCAAAGTGGGTGAGACTTATCCTTTTTGGAGTGGACACAGCATCCATGCACTACAACTGTCTCCCTAACACTAAAACTCCTTCCAAAGGGGAGGAGAAACAGACGGATCAGGTCAGGCATGCAGAATGGTCCTGAATAACAAGACCATCAGTAGTCATGACAACCCCGTCCCCTGCACCTTTGGTTCTGCATTCCAGTGTTTCAGCACTTAAATGCAGATTGGTTGTGGTTCACCATCTACAAGGTACAAGTCAGGGGTGTGACGGAATACTCCCCACTGGCCCTGGATGGGTGCAGCTCATCTTGACACCAAGAAGCTTGACACCATCCAGGACAAAGCTTAATCAGCACCACATCCACTCCCTCCACCACCGACGCTCAGTCACAGCAGTGTCTACTATCTACAAGATGCACTGCAGAAATTCACCAAAGATCCTTCAACAGCACCTTCCAAACCCATGACCACTACCATTTGGAAGGACAGGGGCAATAGATGCATTGGGAGACCATCGCCTGCCAGCTCCCTTCCAAGGCTAATCCCCATCATGACTTGATATATATCTCTGTTCCTCTACTGTCACTGGGTTGATAGCCTTGAACTCCCTCCCTACTGTCATTGTGGGTCTAACTACAGCACATGGACAGCAGCGGTTCAAGAAGGCAGCTCACCACCACCTTCAGAAAGGCAACTAGGGATGGCCGACAAATGCTGGCTCAGCCAGCAATGCCCAAGTCCCATGAAAGCATGTGTAAAAAGTGTTTCAGAAATCCTGATGAGCTGGTATTTTCTAAATGGCGTATTGGTTCCTTTTCCCTGAATTAGGAGGTTTGGAAACAAGCATTGCATCATCATTTCAACAACTTGTTATCTTTGTACAAACATTTTTAAAAATGTCCTTTTGATCGTACGCTCAGCACAGGAACGTTAAGAAGTCCAAGTGGTACAAGTTTGACAGTCTTGCTGAGATAAGTAACTGATGGAGAGGGGATTTGTCACCTGCCAGTGTGGTGAGCTAACAGCACAGGCTGGTATTTATGGCTGAGGTTTCTAATGTGTCAGCCATGTCTCAGTGGGTAGCACTTTTACTTCTGAATTAGGAAGTTGTGTTCTCAAAAATCCCACTTCAGAGAATTGAGCACTAAAATCACAGCTGATGTCCCAGCGCAGGCCTGAGGGAGTGCTGCCCTGGTGGAGGCGCTGTTTCTAGGATGAGGTATTAAACAGAGGCTCTGTTGGGTGGAGGAGAAAGATCCTGAGTCACTATTCCTGAGTGGAGCAGTGGAATTGTCTCCTCTGTGTTCCACGAAGCAGGTCATTACCACAGAGCTGGGTGTGGGAGCTTACTATGTGCAAACCCACTGCTGCATTTCCTACACAGCGACACTTCAAAACACTGTTTTAAAAAAGCACATAGAACTGTAGGTGCTGAAGATCTGAAACAAAAAAAACAGAAATTGGTGGAGAAACTCAGCAGGCATGGGGGGAGAGAAGACTGTGTCAACATTTCAAGTCCAGTGACCCTTTCTGAAGTAGGCCATTCAGCCTGTCATGTCCCTTCTGAAAGAGGGTTACTGGACTCGAAACATTAACTCTGTTTCTTTCTCCACATCTACTGCCAGACGTGCTGAGTTTCTACAGCCAAGTCTCCTTTTACTTCAAAACACTTTGTCGATTATAAAGCGGGTTTGGTAGTCTAGTGTTTGGAAAGCATATGATAAAGTGCAAGGGTTTTTTTTCTGTCTTTATTTGGTCTGATTTTGGTGTGGTCAGTCATGCTGTCCTATTTGTACTTGATGACCTTCCTCTGAGAGCTTTCTGGGTCTTGCAGGCACCACTGTTCAGTCAGTCAGCTCAATAGGGAAAGACTTGGACAGCAAACAAGCCTCGAAAATGGTCCATGAATTATAGATGGCAATAGATCTGAAAAGGGCAGGACAAAGAAGTCAACATGGGAGGGGGTTTTGGTGGAAAGGCGAGAGGGTGGTTAACAAAAATGCCTGCCCTCACGATGAAGGAGTTCAGCAGTTAGTTGCCTGGGAAACCTAACGTGGATTGACCCAACTTTGAATCAGCCTTTCCTGAAATGGTAATGATTTAAAAGGTTTCAGTACACTGCAGGTTGCTTTTGAATGCCAGGTTCACGGTGTCATTTTAAATGGCTTCTCTCCTGGACCCAAAGGTTTTCGATGAATGGCTGAGAAGTTGTGTAAATTTAATGGTTCTCCAGCATTATTTATTCAGTGTTATGAACAATGAAGTACAGTCTATTCTCTCTTATCAGCTGTAACCTCCTCCAAACCTCCGAGATCTCTGCTGTCCCCCAATTCTGTTGTGCATCTTCAGTTTTTGCTGCGCCATTGACAGTCGTGCCTGAACTCCCTGATTGTTTTTAAAATTGCAAACATACACTTTATTTATACATTAGCTATAAGAATGTATAAAGGTCCAAATAGAAAAATAATACAGTGGGGTTTGGCATTCCTCAGAGCATCCGTCCACTTGCAAACAGAACCATATTCTCATGGTGCAAGAAACTATTTACATTTAAATTAAGGCAACGAGGGGATCTCATTGTACTTTGGCAGAATACCTCAGACAGCGGTCTTTTTCTGCTGTACTCCGGCAGCAGCTACCCCACACTTTAGTGCATCCTTCAGCATGTAGTCTTGGACCTTGGAATGTACCAGTCTGCAACACACAGCTGAGGTCAACTCTACACTGGAAGACCCATAAAACCTTTGGAATTTCCTTGCAATACCTCTCTCCTCATCCTTCCAGACTAGCCTTAAAACCGAGCTCTTTGATAAAGCTCTTTTGCTTTTCCCCCGTGACCTGGTGTCAGATTTTGTGCAACAACACTTTAGTTGATCATTAGTACAGAACGTGAGTCCTGCAGTGTGAAAGAGGAATTCTCTTCAACATTGACATACTTTTCATTCTACACCAATCAGGACAGAATTGCAAGAATGCCACATTTCCAAGGGAACAGCAATTGCTGCTGGACAGAAAGAAGGTCTGATTGGTTGGCAACTGGTGAATTCAAGGCAAAACATTTTGACAAAAACGTTTTATCAGTAAATGGTAGTACCCCAGTGAAACACTATGTAGCAGTTTACTCAAGATGCAATAAAGTGAGAAGCTGTTGTTCATTTTTAACTTTTCTACGATGTCACTGCATCCCAGGGTGCTTTGTAATAAATGCAATACTTTGTGAAGCTTAGGAACTGTTGCAAAGTAAGAAACACCCCAGCCACATCTTCACACAGCAAGCTCCCACAAACAACAATGAGATAAATGACAAAATGATCTGTTTCAGTGACATTTGATGCGAGATAAATGTTAACCTGGACACCAGGGAGAACTCCAATTATCACTAAGTATCTTCAAAGCATTCATCCTGACTGGCAACCTAACTGCACCTTAACATCCACTCTCACTATCACCGACGCACGGTTGCAGCAGTGTGTACTATCTACAAGATGCAGCAACTCTCCGATACCCTGATCATCAGCACTTTCCAAGCCCATGACCTCTGCCAAGGACAAGGGTGGCAGATACATGGGAACACCACCACCTCCAAGTTCCCATCCAAGGCACTCACCATCATGACTTGGAAATATATCACCGTTCCTTCACTGGTGCTGAGTCAAAAGCCTAGAATTCCCTCCCTAATGGCACTAAGGGTCTACTTACATCAAATAGACTGCAGTGGTTCAAGAAGGCAGCTCACCGTCGCCTTTGGAGGGGCAACTAGGAATGGGCAATAAATGCTGGCCCATTCAGTGACGCCTACACCCGGTGGAAGAATTAAAGAAGGGACATTGGATGGTGTTTGTGAGTCAATTCGGTGAGGGCTCATGAGTGGACTGTTGTCTTCAACAACAGCGTCTACCTTCATAAAAAATCTTCCAACAGCAACCACATACTGTGGGCTCATCATACATGCGACATCCTGTAGTTTTCAGGGGTAAAACTTACATTGGGTGGACTTGTCATAGGAAGATCAAACCAAAGATCTTTCATATCTGACCAAATCCATGAAGACATTGAAATAGTTTTCATTTCAGCCAGTAGGCCTGAACCTAGAGTTTGGGCCCTGAAGGCTGAGGATGTTTGGTTCATTCAAACAAAGCACAAGGGCCAGGAGCAGGAGGAGGCCATTCAGGCCTTTGAGTCACCTCTGCCAGCCAACAAGATCAAGGCTCATCTCCAATTTCACTTTCCCATCCCATCCTCATCTCCCTTAATTCCTATCTAAGAATTCCAAAATTCCACAACCCATGACTGAAAACTTGTCTCATCCCAGTACAAAATGGCCACACCCTTAGCCTGAGACTTATCTAGTATTCTGGACTCCCCCCGCCAAGAGAAATATTCTCCCAGCGTCGACTCCGTTAAGCTCCTTCAGATCAGTTAGAGCATTGAAACTCTAGGCCCTCAACTTAAAGCAAAATCCTGCAGATGCTGGAAACTGAAGTAAAAACTGAAAGTGCTGGAGAAACTCAGCAGGTCTGGCAGTGTCTGTGGTGAGAGGAACAGAGTTAACGTTTCAAGTGCAGTGACCCTTCTATGGAACTGAAAGGAGCTGGAAAGTGGTGGTTTCCAATGCTGTGGATGGAGGGGGAGGAGGAGTGAGTGGAACAGATTGTGAAGGTGCCCAGAGTAAAAGACAAAGGCAGTAAGTCAGCCTCCCTCCCTTTGGTGGAACAGGCTTGACAGGTCACGTGGTCTCCCCCTCTCGTCCCAGCAACCAGTCCACCAATTGGACAGCAGCAATCCCCTTCACCATTCTCCTGGACAATGGGACATCCCTGGCTGCACAGACACAAGGCCCCGTTCACGATTCCTGTGACCTTGAGTCAGGGATGGAGAAATCTTGCCTGGGTTTCCCAGCTCGTGACTGCCACCCAATGACCGTTTCTGTAAGTGCAGGTGGCCTCCAGGCAAGCACAGGGTCAACCTCCACCATCCCAGATCCCAATATGGCCGTGAATAGCTGCTAGCCCTCACTAGTATGTCTTTCAAAGCCTCAGCTGGGAGTGTGGGGGATGGCAGTGTGAAGAGGCTGAGACTCCGTTGAAACATCAGACTGAACGACAATGGCTCACATCAGATGGGGTAGGGGAGGGATGGAGGAGGCTCAATTTGGACAGAGGAAGTGCTGGTGGCATTGGGAGTCTGGAGACAAAACCTCGTGTGTGTTTATCTAACACTTCCCACAGTTGCACGACATCCCAAAGGGCTTTGTGGCCAGTGGGTTTCCTTTCACTGTTGGCAACGTAGAGCAACATGGCAACCTGATTGGCACACAGCAAGATCCCACAAGCAGATGGTTTTCGCTTGTTGCTGGGTGAGGGATGCACAGACAGCAAGAGATCTCCCCCCTCTTTCAAAACAGTGGCCTTGGTTGGGGGCAGCTCTGTAAGTAGGTAGGCAGGCAAGGCCCCAGGTCTGAGCTGTCAGTGGAAAGGTTGCAGCCCTGAGAGGGCTGTGCACTCTCTATCCTGCGCTGTGTTACTGTGTAGTTAGTGCCAATCAAATGAAGGTGGTGTTGAATTATCTTGAGGGAGGATTTCTGAGTTATCAGTCACACTATAGAATGGCAAACAAAGACCCACTTGGTGGTCTGTTGGCAACACGAGGAAGTAAAATCTTCACCACCACCCACCCCCCAACGTCCCCAAACCCAGACGATGAAAGGACCTGATCGGATAATGGCACCTCGCTCCTGGAAGGGACGTCAGGTGCTTTCACATTTGCTGACCCCTCTGCTCCCTGGGGCGGGAGAAACAGTGATACAGCGGTTAGGTCACTGGCTGGTTATCCCGAGGGCCAGGCAATGCTTAGGGGACGTGGGTTCAAATCCCATCACATCAACTGGTGGAATGATGTTCTGAGGTCCGTGTGGACTTGCTGGGCTGAAGAGCCTGTTTCCACACTCTAGGGATTCTTTAAAATAAAATAAAAATCTGGAATTGAAATCAGTAATAGTGACCCTGAAACTAGTATCTCTAGTCATAAAACCCCGTCTGGTTCACTAATGTCCTTCAGGGAAGGGAATTTGTCATCTTTACCTGGTCTGGCCTATATGTGACTCCAGACCCAGAGCAGTGTGGGTAGCTCTTAAATCTAAAGTTGATCTTGTTTTCTGGACACGTTCTCTGCAGCCATAACTTTGTATTCCTCGTTCAGTTCAATCACCCTATGATCTATGTGTCTTTGTATGTGATGATCTGCTGAACCGCATGCAAAATGAAACTTTTCACTGTACCTAGGTACATGTGGCAATAATAAATCAAATCAAATAAAAATGGCCCTAGCAAAACATTCAGTTTTTGTTTAATTTACGTGATGAGGGTCTCGCTGGCTCAGTTAGCATATCTTCACAATCACTAATTACCCAGAGGACGGTTAAGAGTCAACCACATTGCTGTGGGTCTGGAGTCACTTGTGGACCAGACCAAGTAATGATGGCAGTTCCCTTCCCTAAACGACATAGGTGAAGTCAGTTCAAGGAACTCTTGCAGAGATGTCCTGGAGCTGAGATGACTGACCTCCAACAACCACAACCATCTGCACATGTGCCAGGCATTACTCTAACCAGCAGGTTATATTCCCATTGATTTTGCTAGAGCTTCTTCATGCCTCACTCAATCAAGTTTGGCCTTGATGTCAAAGGCAGACTCCACGTCCTCACCTCTTCAGTTAAGCTCTTCTGCCCATGTTTGAACCAAGGCTGTCATGAGGTCGGGAGCTGAGTGGCCCTGGCAGAGCCCAAACTGGGTGTCACTGAGCAGGTTCATCATTTACAAGTGTCACTTAATCGCGCTATGAATGACACCTTCCATTCCTTTTCTGATGGCAGTATTTCACCAATTTGGTTTTAATTTGCTTTCCAGGGACAGGAAATACCTGGACATTTTTGCACATTGCCAGTTGGATGACAGTTTTGTAGTTGCGCTGGAATGGTTTGGGTAGGGTCATGGCCAGTTCTGGGGCACAGATTTTGAGGACTATTGCTGGAAGGTTATTAGGGCCCGGTATGGATTTAAGTGCCCACCACCAAACATAACTGAATGTGGAAAAACTGCAGAGCTTAGATCTGATCTGTTGGTTGTGGGATCGCTTCGCCTTCCTACCCAATTTCAGATTATTTTAAAAAGAGTGTGCAGAGGGCTAGCATAGGCTCAGCAGGCCAGATAGCTACCTGCTGATTCAATGATGCAACCTGAACTCTTTATTCTTCCTGCCAAAATGTGCCACCTCCTGTGTAATTGCAACCTGTTGAAATTAATTTATGAATACGACCATTCTTCAATGTGACTGCCTCCCTTAAAAGCTGCTCGTTATGGCAGGCGACTACGTTGTTGGTTAGGCCCAGCATCCACCCGGGAGCTGGGAGTACAGCAAACCATCACAGTTGATACGTTAGCCTCAGTTGAGTCGAACAACCTTTGATGCCCTTCAATTCCTCATTCATGACTTTGTGTGAGGAGCAGAAAGGGTCCTCGCCCTGCAGATTGGCCCTATTCCTAACGCCTGCCTCCAGTGAAAATGTATTTCACAAGGGATGATTATTGTTTGGATCAAAGGCACACAGGAAATAATATTGCTTTGCTGGATTTTAATACAGCCCCACTTTGTTACTGCATTGGGAAATCTTGTGATGCAGTTGGGTGTGTCTCTACCTCCGAGCCTCTGCTAATTCTTCAGTAATTATGTTTAATTGTTTGTGAATGATGTGCGTTAATGAAAGATTTACTCAAATCCCTACAGACACAGGCTGACACAGGTTGTTGGTTTATTAGGGATTGGTAACTTTGTTGAAAAAGATACTTCCGTTCCAAGTGACAAACAACAAGGTATCAAGTTTTAAGACTTTTACTGTAACAAACTAAAAGCAGAGATAGTAGGAACTGCTGATGCTGGAGCATCTGAGATAACAAGGTGTAGAGCTAGATGAACACAGCAGGCCAAGCAGCATCAGAGGAGCAGGAAAGCTGACATTTCGGGTCTGGACCCTTCTTCAGAAATGGA
>JAHRHZ010000066.1:24466463-24478501 GCA_024137785.1 Ginglymostoma cirratum | reverse complement strand
ACACCTTTTTATCTCAAACTAAAAGCAGCAATGACTAAATACTATTTCATAGGCAATTTATGTTCTAAACTATAGTAGACCTGATAAAAACCAAAAGAACTGCGGATGTTAGAAATCAGGAACAAAAACAGAAATTGCTGGAAAATCTCACCAGGTGTGGCTGCATCTGTGGAGAGAAATCAGAGTTAATATTTCGGGTCCAGTGATCTGTCCTCAGTTCTGTAGAAGGGTCACTGGACCTGAAATGTTAACTCTGATTTCTTTGTACAGTAAACGTAACCATTTTTTAAATGTTTTAACATGACAGAAAAACCAACATCTTGGTGATATGTTATGCCACATACTCCACAGTAGTTTCAAGGAAACATCTAAAGGCACTTCCTTGGTTTTCAGAGAGTTTCCAAATTGACAATAAATACTGATGATTCTCCTCTCTGCCTGGCAATACCAGGATGTATCACCTGAATTCTTAGACGGCTGCGGGATATGTCTCTTCGACTGGAGACCCCTTTCCCTCTCACAATCGGATATCTCACAGAGAACTCCCAACTCCTTGTGTCCTGCTGACTTCACCACTTGCACTGACTTTTCTCTTCTGCCAAAAACCAAGAGACTGAACATCTATTCACTGTTGGGACCACTGCCCATGTCAGTTTCCAGTTCCGAGGCCTTTGCACCTTCTTTAGCAAGCTTCTTAACAGGTCACTGAAGTTGTTGCTGGGCAGAGTTCAGAGCAGGTCACATGACTCCCTTCCCCGCTCCATTTTATCTTGTTTTAATCTGTCTACTTTATAATAATCTTATAAAACCTCACATTCATAACAAGGCTTGCACTTTGTAACATGTCATTCTGTAAATCAATATGTAGACATGTAAAGATTGGCTCCAGTTCTGTCCTTCAGTATCTGGTTTTCCAAAACTGAAATTTGTAACCTCTGATCACACTTATTCTCTGCTGGCTGCTCTTCTGTCTCCCTGCATGGTTTATTGGTTCGAGATGTAGACACCACAGGCATTGCCCATCACTAACTGTCCTTGAACTGACTTGCTTAGGAGACCACCTCAGAGGGCAGCAGTGAAAAGTCAACCACCACATTGTTGTTTGTCTGGAGCCACATGAAAGCTAGACCAGGTAAAAATGGCAGACTTCCTTCCCTGAAGGGACATTAGTGAACTAGATGAGGCTTATACAGTAATCGTTACATGTTCATCAAGAGGCTACGCTTTAAATGCCGTTGTGTAATGAATTCATGTTTCACCATTTCCCCTTTGAACTGATGCGCCCAGATCTTTGGCCTGGGGTTCTGGATGGCCAGTCCAGTGACAGTACCACTGCCTACCCACAGCGCCCCCCTTTTGTAGTGCCATTTTCTATCTCTCCAATTGTCACTTCCTCTTCCGCTTCCCACATGAAAAATAACGTGATCTGACTGAGCTTGAGCTCAGGGTGGTATGGTGGCTCAGTGGTTAGCACTGCTGCCTCACAGCACCGGGGACCCGGGTTTGATTCCAGCCTTGGGTGACTGTCTGTGTGGAGTTTGCACGTTCTCTCCGTGGGATCCCAATGGGTGCTCTGGTTTGCTTCCACAGTCCACAGATGTGCAGGTTATGTGGATTGGCTGTGCTAAACTGCTCCATAATGTGCAGGCCAGATGGATTAATCGTGGGGTTATGGGGATAGGTTGGGAAGCTGTTGAGAGGGTTGGTGCACAATGGGCTGAATGGCCTTTATCTGCACTGCAGGTGTTCTATGATTCAGGCTACAGGAGATAGTGACATCTGTTGCTGGACAGTTCCAGCCTTGGAGAAACCATCAGTGCAGAAAAATCAAACACACCTATCACAGTGGTAAGCTCACTCGGACATAGCCTCTAACTGTCCAAGTGAACTAACCCTAATCGTGTTGGCTGTGAAGGTCCAGTCTGTGTTACTGTGGTGTTAATTAACAACACTGTGATGAGGATAGGTAGTGAAAGGGGACGGTCTGTCAGGAGCTGTGTGCTGGCTGTAGAACTGACCACGCACTCGAAGGGATGGTTCTGTCTGCTCAGTGTCAGGAATGACTGCAGGCTGCACGCGTTTTGTGGATCTGTTGGTAGCACTCTCACCCCTCAGTCAACAGTGCTGCACTGTGGGGGGTGGGGGAGTGGGGTTGCGGGTGGTCAGAGCTGAGGGAGTGCTGTATTGTCAGAGAGTCAGTGCTGAGGGAGTGCCACACAGTGGGGGGGGGTGCGGTGGGGTCAGTGCTAAGGGAGTGCTGCACTGTTGGGGGGGTCACGGTCAGTTCTGAGGGAGCACTGCACTGTTGGGGGGTCTGTGCTGAGGGAGCGCCACACTGTGGAGGGGGGTCTGTGCTGACAGAGCACCGCATTGTGGGGGGATCAGTGCTAGGGGAGTACTGCTGTGTTGAAGGGTCAGTGCTGAGGCAGTGTGCAGTGCTGCAAGCTGACTGGGTGTACATAAAGGATCTCACAGGCAGAGCCCTTCTCACCACAAGCTAAGCGATGTCATTGGTGCTTGTTGGAAAGTTCTGGTGATGAGGCATTCTGCCAAATGACTGACAGTCTGCTCAGGCAACCATGAAACAGGATCCACCCTCTCCATTGCCCTCAGGGTCTCAAAGATGCTACATGCTAATGGGGAGATGGTAAGGACTGTAGATGCTGGAAGCTAGAGTCAATTAATGTGGAGCTGGAGAAGCACAGCAGGTCAGACAGCATCCGAGAAGCAGGGAGATCAGTGCTTCAGGCCGAAACCCTTCATCAGGACTCCTAACGAAGGGTTTCGACTCAAAACACTAACTCACCTGCTCCTCAGATACTGTCTGACCTGCTGTGCTTTTCCAGCTCCACATTTATTGACTCTAGGTTCCAGCATCTGCAGTCCTTACTGTCTCCCATCCTTTGCCACACTGGGAACAGATAGAACATAGTGACACTTGGTGTTTGCGTACTGAGGGTCTATGCACAGTTTGGTGCAGCCACACACAAAGGTGGCCATCAGGGTGATGGTACCATAGGATACATTCTTCCTCCCCTTATCCAGAGTTTTCTTACACTGTGTCCCTGCAGACAGGGCCCATCTTAGACCTCCAGATGAAGTGGAAGATGGCTACAATGGCACAGTTTTTAGGGATGGGCCAGACCTGTGCCACATACAATAGAGACAGTGCCTCACACCTGATGACCAGGTTTTTAACCCGCAATGGAGGGGGAGCGGAGCTCCCAAAAGACCAGTTTCTGCCTCACCTTGGTGCACACCCCGGTCCCTCCGAACCATATTCCCAGCACCTTCAGCTAATCTGTCCTGACAGTGAAGGGAATGAAGGATCGGTCAGCCCAGTTCCCAAACGACATGGCCTCACTCTGGCTTCGATCTTAGTACCCAAGCCCAGTTTGAACTGGTCACAGAGGCTTATGAGTCTGTGCACTGACAGTGAATGTGCTGAGGGAGTGCCGTACTGTAGAGTTGCTGACTTTAAGATGAGGCTTTAAACCAAGGTCTGGCCTGCCTTGGTGCTCAGGCAATATTCCTGTCGGTCAGCATCATGAAATCCGATGATCTCGTCCTTCTTGTGTTGCTGTTTATGAGATCTGGATTTACAACATTACACAATGACTTAGAGGCACAGAGATATATAGCATGGAAACAGACCCTTCAGTCCAACTCGACCATGCCAACCAGATATCCTGTATAAATCTATTCCCATTTGCCAGCATTTGGCCCATACCCCTCTAAACCCTTCCTAATCATGTACTCATCCAGGTGCCTTTTAAATGTTGTAACTGTACCAGCCTTCACCACTTCCTCTGGCAGATCATTCCATACACACACCACCCTTTGCGTGAAAAAGTTGCCCCTTAGGTCCCTTTTAAACCTTTTCCCCTCTCACCTTAAACCTATTCCCTCTAGTTTTGGATTCCCCCACCTCAGGGAAAAGACCTTGTCCATTCACCCTATTCATGCCCCGCATGATTTTATAAACCTCTATAAGGTCACCCCTCAGCCTCCTATGCTCCAGGGAAGATAGCCCCAGCCCATTCAGCCTCTCCCTATAGCTCAAACCCTCCAACCATGGCAACATCCTTGTAAATCTTTCCTGAACCCCTTCTAGTTTCACATCATCCTTCCTATAGCAGGGAGACCAGAATTGCATGCAGTATTCCAGAAGTGGCCTGACCAATATCCCAGAGATAAAAGGTACTGCTGTGTTCATCCAGCCCCACACCTTGTTATCTATGACCAATGTCCCATACAGCCGCAACATGACCTCCCAAATCCTGCACTCAGTGCACTGACCAATAAAGGCAAGTGTACCAAACGCCTTCTTCGTTATCCTATCTACCTGCAATTCCACTTTCAAGGAGCTGTGAACCTGAAATCCAAGGTCTCTTTGTTCGGCAATACTCCCCAGGTCCTTCCCATTAAGTGTATAAGGCCTGCTCTGATTCCAAAATGCAGCACCTCACATTTATCTAAATTAAACTCCATCTGCCACTCCTCAGCCCATCGGCCCATCTGATCATTTCAAAGCATACTGAATTGGCTGTGAAACATTTTGTGACCTCCAATGGTCAAGAAAGGTGCTACTTAAATGCAAATAATCCTTTGTCAGAGGATGTAGGTGTCGCTGTTGAGACCAGCATTTAATGCCCACCTGACATGGTGGTGCTGATAGCTGAGGGGTTGCTACAGGTCATTTCAGAGTGTGGTTAAACGTCAAACACATTGGCCAGGGTCTGTAGTCCATATGGCAGCTTACCAGGATGTCTATATGAATAAAGTATATTTTTGAAATTAAAAAAAACAGCTTACCCTGGTGTCACAAAGGATGGGTCTGGCCTCGTTGTCGTGAAACACTCCAAGTTGTTGGACCGTTCCGTATTTCCCGTGCCTTGTTAAAAAATTTGTAAAGGAAAACACCTTTTAGCATGAGACCATCAGGAAGTGGTCAGCATGTAACACCCTTGAGATAGGGGTAGGCGATGGCCTAGCGCTATTATAGCGAGACTATTAATCCAGAAACCCAGCTGATGTTCTGGGGACCCGGGTTCAAATCCTACCATCTGCCGTGGTGGGATTGGAATTCAAAAGGAAAAAGTCTGGAATTAAGAGTCTACTGATCACCATGAAATCATTGCCGATTGTTGGAAAAACTCATCTGGTTCACTAATGTCCTTCAGGGGAGGAAATCTGCCATCCTCACCTGGTCTGGCGTACATGTGACTCCAGACCCACAGTAATGTGGTTGACTCTCAACTGCCCTCTGAAATGGCCTAGGAAGCCACTCAGTTGTACCAATCGCTTCAAAGAAATGAAACCGGACGGATCACCTGGCATCAACCTAGGCTCCGGAAAAGACAACGGCAGAAACAGCCCTGTCGACCCTGGAAAGTCCTCCTCACTAACATCTGGGGGTTAGTGCCAAAACTGGGAGAGCTGTCTCACAGACTTGTCAAGCAACAGCCTGACATAGTCATACTCACAGAATCATACCTTACAGACAATGTCCCAGACACCACCATCACCATCCCTGGATATGTCCTGTCCCACCGGCAGGACAGACCCAGCAGAGGTGGTGGCACAGTGGGATACAGTTGGGAGGATGTTGCTCTACGAGTCCTCAACATGGACTCTGGACCCCATAAAGTCTAATGGCTTCAAGTTAAACATGGGCAAGGAAACCTCCTGCTGATAACCACATACTGCCCTCCCTTGGCTGATGAATCCATGTTGAAAAACACTTAGAGAAAGCACTGAGGATGGCAAGGACACAAAATATACTCTGGGTCGGGGATCTCACTGTCCACCACCAAGAGTGGCTCGGCAGCAGTACTGCTGATTGAGCTGGTTGGGTCCTAAAGGACATAGCTGCTAGACTGGGTCTGCAGCAGGTGGTGAGGGAAAAGCATACTTAACCTCACCCTGCTAACCTGCTAGCTGCAGTTGCATCTGTCCATGACAGTATCGGAAAGAGTGACCATCGCACAGTCCTTGTGGAGACCAAGCCCCCCCTTCACATTAAGAACAACTTCCATTGTGTTGTGTAGCACTATCACTGTGCTAAGTGGGACAGACTTCACACGGATCTGGCAACTGAAGACTGGGCATCCATGAGGTGCTGTGGGCCTTCAACAGCAGCAGAATTGTACTCCAGAACAATCTGTAACCTCATGGCCCGGCATATCCCCCACTCAACCATTACCATCAAGCCAGGGGATCAACCCTGGTTCAATGGAGAGTACAGGAGGGCATTCCAGGAGCAGCACCATGAAGATGAGGTATCAACCTGGTGAAGCCACCAAACAGGACGACTTGCACGCCAAACAGTGAAAGCAGCAAGTGATAGACAAAGCTAAGGGATCCCACAACCAACAGATCAGATCTAAGCTCTGCAGTCCTGCCACATCCAGTCATGAATGGTGGTGGACAATTAAACAACTCACTGGAGGAGGAGGCTGCACAAATATCCCCATCCTCAATGATGGAAGAGCCCAGCACATCAGGGCAAAAGATAAGGCTGAAGCATTCACAGCAATCTTCAGCCAGAAGTACCAAGAGGATGAACCATCTCTGCCTCCTCCAGTGGCCCCAGCATTACAGATACCAGTCTTCAGCCAACTCGATTCACTCCACGTGATATCAAGAAACAGTTGGAGACACTGAAAACTGCAAAGGCTATGGGCCCTGACAACATCCCGGCAATAGTACTGAAGACTTGTGTTCCAGAACCTGCCGCTCCCCTAGCCAAGCTGTTCCAGTGCAGTTACAACACTGGTATCTACCCGACAGTGTGGAAAATTGCCCAAGTATGTCCTGTACACAAAATGCAGGGCAAATCCAACCCGTCCAATTACTGCCCCATCAGTCTCCTCTCGCTCATTAGTAAAGTGATGGAAGGTGTCATTGACAGTGCTATCAAGCAGCACCTGCTCAGCAATAACCTGCTCAGTGACGCCCAGTTTGGGTTCTCCCAGGGCCACTCAGCTCCTGACCTCATTACAGCCTTGGTTCACACATGGACCAAAGAGCTCAATTCCAGAAGTGAGGTGAGAGTGACAGCCCTTGATATCAAAGCTGCATTCAACCGAGTGTGGCATCAAGGAGCCCTCGCAAAACTGCACTCAGTGGGTGTCAGGGGCAAATGCTCCGGTGCTTGGAGTTACACCTGACACATAGGAAGATGGTTGTGGTTGTTGAAGGTCAGTCATCTCAGCTCCAGGACACTTCTGCAGGAGTTCCCCAGGGTAGTGTCCTAGGCCCAACCATCTTCAGCTGCTTCATCAATGACCTTCCCTCCGTCATAAGGTCAGAGGTGGGGATGTTCATCGATAATTACACAATGTTCAGCACCATTCGTGACGCCTCAGACACTAAAGCAGTCAATGTTCACATGCAACAAAATCTGGACAACATCCAGGCTTGGGCTGACAAGTGGCAAGTGACATTCGCGCCACACAAATGCCAGGCTATGACTATCACCAATAAGAGACAATCTAACCACCGTCCCTTGACATTCAATGGTGTTGCCATCGCTGAATACCCCGCTATCAACATTCTGGGGATTACCATTGACCAGAAACTCAACTGGACTTATCATATTAACAGAGTGGCTACAAGAGCAGGCCAGAAGCTAGGAATACTGCATCGAGTAACTTACCTCCTGACTCCTCGAAGCCTGTCCACCATCTACAAGGCACAAGTCAGGAGTGTTCTGGAACACTCCGCACTTGCCTGGATGGCTGCAGTTCCAACAACACTCAAGAAGCTTGACACCATCCAGGACAAAGCAGCCCACTTGATTGGCACCACATCCACAAGCATTCACCCCGTCCACCACCGACGGTCAGTAGCAACAGTGTGTACTATTTACAAGATGCACCGCAGAAATTCACCAAAGATCCTCAGACAGCACCATCTAAACCCACGGTCACTACCATCTAGAAGGACAAGAGCAGCAGATACATGGGAACACCACCACCTCCAAGTTCCTCTCGAAGTCACTCACCATCCTGACCTGGAAATATATCGCCGTTCCTTCACTGTCGCTGGGTCAAAATCCTGGAATTCCCTCCCTAGTAGCATTGTGGATCAACCCACAGCAGGAGGACTTCAGCGGTTAACGAAGGCAGCTCACCACCACCTTCTCAAGGGCAACTAGGGATGGGCAAGAAATGCTGGCACAGCCAGTGACACCCACATCCCACAAAATGAATCAAAAAAAAAACCCTGCAGGAACAGGAGAGGCTGGGTCATTCAGACTGTACAGAACAACTTTAGTCCCAGTGTATGTATATAAATTTTTTTTTAATGAATAAAGTATGTTTTTGCAATGTACAAAATAACAGCTTACCTTCCCCAAGGGAGTTTAGTGAATCAAGTGAGGCTTTCTGATAATTTTGTCATCACAAGCATTTTATTCCAGATCTGTTTAACTAACTGAATATAATTTCCCCAGTTGCAGTGATGGGATTTGAACTGACATCTCTCAGATCATTAGTCTAGGCCTTGGGATTACAAAGCCAGTGTTGGCTGTGTGCCTTCAAGAGGGGATATCACCAAATCAACCTGTTCAGAGATGTTATTCCATATCTCTGGAGCAGGTGGATTTGAACCTGGGCCTCCTGACCCAGAGGTAGGGACACTACCACTGTACCACAGGAGGCCTCTGCCATAAAGAGCAAACTTGTTTGGGTTTATTGATTGGAACCGAGGTCTGGTCACTTCCAAACCCATGACCACTTCCATCTGGAAGGACAAGGGCAGCAGATACATGGGAACGCCACTATCTTCCAGGCTGTTCACCATCCTGACTTGGAAATATACCACCGTTCCTTCACTGTTCTCGGATCAAAATCCTGGAATTCCCTCCCTAACGGATTGTAGGTAAACCTATAGCGGTTCAAGAAGGCAGCTCACCACCACCTTCTCCAGGGCAACTAGGAGCAGGCAATAAATGCTACCCAGCTAGCGATCTCCACATCCCACAAGTGAATATAAAAAATGTCAGTGTTGCAATATTGTCTAAGGAGACTCCAGAAATTGAAGATTACTATCTCTCTTCCTGTTCATTGGTTTGGCGTCTTCCCCATTTTCCTGATATTCATAAAGCCTGGTTTTTACAGCACAGCTAAAGCAAAGATCTTGCCTAGTACCCAGGCAATGTTAGAGTTGATGGTGGGAGAGCAACATTCATCACTCTGCAGGGTCTCTGTCTGTCCTGAGACTCTGTTCCTTGCTCTTTGTCCATTCATCATTTCCTTCTTCAATGGATCCTTCTGTTTTCTCCCCTTCAGTCTCCTAATGGCAAAGGTTAGTTCTCTAATCCTGTTCCACTGGGTAGTGACAGTTCCCAGACAAGCTTACAGTGATGTGTAGCACTGTCTACGTGAACACATACAAATCAGGAGCTAGTAAAAAGGCCAATCAGCCCCTCAAACTTGTCGCACCATTCGATAAACCCATAGCTGCTCTGGTTCTCGTCTCAAATCCACTTTCCCGTCCACTCTCGATAGCTTTTGACCCTCTCGATAGAATCACAGAATCCCTACAGTGTGGAAACAGGCCATTCGGCCCAACTAGTCCACACCGCCCCTCCGAAGAGCATCCCACCCCGACTCATTCCCCTACCCCTGCGATTCCCCATGTCTAACCCGCCTAACCTAACCATTCCTGTGCACTAAGGGCAACTTAGTATGGCCAATCCACCTAACCTGCACATCCTTGGACTGAGGGAGGAAACTGGAGCACCCCCATTTTTCTCACCCAGCACAGTGCAACATGTGCCCACTCTCCAACGAGCATCATACAGACAAAATGAGGCTCCTTTTTCCTGTTCCATTATGTAGTTTGATCAAAGGATAATTTCCCTGTCCCTATTTATCCATCTCCAATATCCCTGGTTCTTAGTTTCGAAAGCTTGTTCCTCAGCATCCATTGCCTTTGGGAGAAAAGACCTTCTTCCCAGTTTCACTCCTGGAAGACATAGCTCCAACTTTGAGGTGATATTATCAGAGGATGATGCAGTACAGAAGGAGGTCATTCAGCCCACAGTATCTGCTCTGCCATTCGATTCCCTGATTCTCTTACTGATTAAAAATCTGTCTGTCTCAGCTTTGAATTTTCTTAATGACCCAAACTCTGGAGTAAATCATTCCACAGATTCACATCCTTCTGAGACAAGAAATTCCTCCTCGTCTCTGTCCTAATCAGGTGACCCCCTTACCCTGAGATTACGCTCTTTGGCCCTAGAGTCTCCACAAGGGAAAACAATCTCTCTGTCCTATGCAATTAGATCTACTCCCCAGTGCTGTCTTTCAGATAATGTATTCTAGATCATTGTGATGTTATCCTAACACTCTTAATTGGATCTGCCAGAGAACCATAGAAATTTAATGCACATATTTGGGCCATTTATTTAAGAAACAGCAACATTGCAGCCCACACCCATTTTCACTGAGACTGGTTGAGGTTCGTGCTAATTAAGCCCTGAGCTTTTTTCAGGCTCCGTAGTGGCCTAACTCCAGTGCCTTAAAAGGACAGGCAGAGGCCATTGAAGAAAAAAGAAACAAAATGAAGACTTGCATTTATATAGTGCCTTTTGCAACCTCAGGATGACTCAGGACAGCCAGTGAAATACCTTCTGCGTTGCGGTCATCATTGTAATTCTGGAAACGCAGCAATCGGTTTGTACTCAGCCAACCCCCAAACCAGCAACGTGATCTTGACCACCCAAACTTTAATTAAGCCTTGTTTGCCAAGGAGTTAAATATTGAGGAGGGGCGACTGGGAGGCCTGTTCACTCGGATGGTGGCACCTCCGACGCTGCAGCATTTCCTCAGTACTGCAGTTGGGATTGTTTTAATGCTAGAATCAGCAAGACCTGATCCCCACAGACTACGTCCTGCAGCCTCGGGCGACTGTCTGTGTGGAATTTGCACATTCTCCCCGTGTCTGCGTGGGTTTCCTCTGGGTGCTCCGGTTTTCTCCCTCAGTCCAAGGATGTGCAGGTTAGGTGGATTGGCCATGCTAAATTGCCCTTAGTGCCCAGGAATGGTTAGGTTAGGCGGGTTAAACATGGGGAATCGCAGGGGTAGGGGAATGAGTCGGGGTGGGATGCTCTTCGGAGGGGCGGTGTGGACTAGTTGGGCCAAATGGCCTGTTTCCACACTGTAGGGATTCTGTGATTCTACGATATGATTCAGAGACGGTGTGTTAGCTGGGATCCTGGCAAGGGGACGTGGCTCACTACACTGACGCTGCCTTTACACCCATGGGTGGCACCTCCACCAGGGCCAATAAGGAATTGTCAATAAATGCTGAGCCTAGCTGGAAGCACCCACATCCCATGAACAAATGTCTAAAAATAATTAAAAACATGTATTTCTTCTTAGTCGACTCTTTAATTGGAACTAAATACTGGTGATGGAAAGAAAGACAGTTCAGCTGTGCACAGCAGCCCCTCCTGTGATGAAAGTCGCGGGGTGTTCCACAACCTGACAGTTTGAAGAGGGAGCCACTACCACAGTCACACCCGAGAGGTGTCATCTTCAATTCTACATTCCCCCCTGAACTTTCCATCAAACGGCATTGGCAAAATACATCTATTGTGATAGATTAGAGAATGTCTGGGTGTGTAAGTGTTTTGAAAGCTCTGACAGTAATGCATTAACCACCCGAAGCATACTTTCTATTTTTAGACGGTTGAAGTGTCCTTGCTGATTGGAGCTGGTTTATCACTCCCCTCCTACAAGGCCCTCACCAACCCCCGCCACTCACCCTATCCCCATTCTCCACCATTCGCTCCCCACGCACCCCCCCCAATCCCTCCACCTCTCCCCCTGCCACACTGCAGTTTTTGATTTCTCTGATGGAGGTTATATGTGATTCAGTTTTGACCTTCATATCTGTGTGTGTGTGTCTGTGTGTGTGTGTGTGTGTCTGTGTGTGTGTGTGCCTGTGTCTGTATGTTTCTGTGTGTGTATGCACCTGTGTATGTGTGTGTGTCTGTATATGTGTGTATGTCTGTATATGTATGT
>JAHRHZ010000066.1:24453171-24466453 GCA_024137785.1 Ginglymostoma cirratum | reverse complement strand
TCTGTGTGCGTGTCTGTATATGTATGTCTGTATATGTATGTGTGTGTATCTGTATATGTGTGTATGTCTGTATATGTGTGTGTGTGTCTGTATATGTGTGTGTCTGTATATGTGTGTGTGTCTGTGTTTGTGTGTGTGTCTGTATATGTATGTGTGTGTCTGTATGTGTGTGTGTGTCTGTATATGTGTGTGTGCGCGTGTGTCTGTATATGTGTGTGTGTGCGCGCGTGTGTCTGTATATGTGTGTGTGCGTGTGTCTGTATGTGTGTGTGTGTGTGTGTGTCTCTGTCTGTGAGACTGCAGCGTATCTCTGCTCTGGTTTCAGTGTTTGTCTGTTGGTCTTTAATATTCCTCCTCTCCTGTAAATTCTGCATTGGGTCCCGGCTGAACAGACCCACGGCTCGGGCTAATTTTATCCCAGACTGAGTGGAGTGACGTCAGTGAGGCAGCTGCTCCTGGTCGATGTCAGGTCCTGGGGGGAAAGGCCTAAATCAAGCACCAGTCTGCCCACATCTGATAGAAACCTGCTTTCCCCAAACTGCCACTTTCAGAGTGAATTCTTCGCTGTGTGCAGCACAATTTAGAAAATTGTAGCGAAACAAACAAAAGAGAGAGCCTATTGATTTTGACTTAAAATGCTACTCAGCGACATTAGGAAGCCCCTGTGATGGAGTCACACTGAGACATCTATTAACTGGAAGACGGCTCACTGTTCCCAGGGGTATATTACTCACGACTTCAGTCCTGTAAAATTTAACCCTTTCTGTTGTCATCGACAGTTTTATTTCTCTCCTTAGTCAACAAAATATTAAGAAAACTGGAGAAACTCAGCAGGCCTGGCAGCATCCGTGGAGAGAGAAAGCAGAGTTAACACTTCAGATCCAGTGACCCTTCCTCAGAACTGCTGAGAGGCGACCTGATTAAATAGAGAAAGACTTGCACTGTTGATGATGCTTTTCTCAACTACTGGGCAGTGTGAGCTCTTTAAAGCCAATTCTTGAAGCATATTCACTGTTGCAATGTAAAATATGTGGCAGCTAATTTATGCACAGCAAGCTCCCACAAACAGCAATAGAATAATCACAGTAAAGTCTGTAGTTGTAAACACAGCCACAATTTTGTGATATCGATTGAGAGATAAACTTTCTAAAGGAAACCAGGACTCAAGCTCTTCTTCACAATGGTGTCATGGATCTTTTGTAAGTACCTGAACAGACAGGTGCAGTCCTGGGTTAACCTCACACCCTGGTAGCCCTAAAAACTGTGGAGCCATTGTCCTCACCTCTCTCAGTGGCCCTCATTGCTCCCCGCCAAACCCCTCTGCTACCCCCTCCTTCCTGACAGCTGGAGGGGTATTTTCTCCACCATAACCCCTACTATGCAGACCCAAGAGATGTGACCATGTGATGTCATGGTTTGGTGTGAACAGGGCACCCTGAACCACGGGAACGTTGGTGGAAAATGCAGGAACTCCTCAGCCAGATCTGACAGTGTCATAGAACAGGAACAGGCCTTTCAGCCCACCATATCTGTGCTGACCATGATGCCATTCTAAACTAATCCCATCTGCCTGCATATGATCCATATCCCTCTATTCTGTGCCTACTCATGTTTCTGTCTAAATGCCTCTTAAACATTGTTTTGTATCTGCTTATATCACCTCCCTGACAGCACGTTCCAAGCACCTACCACTCTCCGTGTTTAAAAAAAACTTGACTTGCACATCTCCTTTAAACTTTCCCCCTCTCACCTTAAACCAATGCCCCCTGGTATTTGATATTTCTACCCTGGGATAACAGGCTCCGACTACCCACCCTATCCACGCCTCTCATAATTTTATACACTTCTGTCAGGCTGCCCCTCAGCCTCTGAAGCTCTAGCAAAAACTATCCAAGTTTGTCCAACCTCTCCTTACAGCTAATACACTCCAATCCAGGCAACATCCTGGTAAAGCTCACTCAGAGATAGTAGGAACTGCCGATGCTGGAGTCTGAGATAACAAGCTGGATGAATACAGCAAGCCAGGCAGCATCAGAGGAGCAGGAAAGCTGACGTTTCAGGTCTGGACCCGATGCTGCGTGGCCTGCTGTGTTCGTCCAGCTCTACACCTTGTTATCAACATCATGGTAAACCTCTTTTACACAGTCTGCACATCCTTCCTATAGTGTGCTGACTGGAACTGCACACAGTACTCCAAATGTGGCCTCACTAAAGTTTTACACAGCTGCAACATGACTCGCTAGTTTTTATACTCAATGCGTCAACCTATGAAGACAAACATGCAGTACACCTTTTTGACGACGGAGATAGAGTGGAAGACTGGACCAGTGAAAGAGAAGCAGGGTTTTGGGTCAGAACTCGAAGATAACAGAGAGAAACAGAGTTGCTCTCCCCACTTTACCCCTCATGCCGGTTCTGAAGAAAAGGCAGCGACACTGAAATCTCAACTGTTTCTCTCACTCACTGTCTCCCCACAGTTGCTGCCGGCCTGCCACCTGTGCTGGGATATTTCCCCAGAGAGTTTGACACCAACTCAGTCAAACACTTCTCCCAATCTTCCTAACAGAATTATTTTGGCCACATGCCTATGATTTTTGCTCCAGGAGATTAAACCAGTCGATTCTCAGAGACTACAGGGCATGGTCGGGAGAATTGGCACCTGAGGTCTCCTTCCTTCACCTTCGCCATCGAGTTAGTTCTGATGACCCTATAGCATCCCAGAAAGGATGGGCATCTCATTGTCCTGAGCCAAGCCTGGAAGAGCCTGCAGTTTCAAAGATTTGAATGGGGTCTGTTCTCGTAACTTAGGAAATGCCTTGCAGAGCGCAAATTTCTGCAGAGTCCCCACGGACCAGGCAACTTTACAGGAGAATCCCAAGGGATGTTCCCTGTACGTAGCTCAGCACTTCCAGATGTACTAATATATGCACATGATATGCATGAATAATCAAGGAGCTCGCCAGCATTCATATTTTATGCAAATGTGCAATATGCCAGTGTTGGCTGCTCCCTTCCTACCAGCGCCTTCAGATAATCTCGATTTGCACAGCAGTGCTGGATATCTCCAGGGTAACTGAATAAAGATGTCCTTGGAGAATGGGGAAGCGGGGTAGTGCTGGATTGGCAGCATCTTTAACAGCGAATAAATTAAACCAAATGAAAATTTGCCTTTAACATGGCCTGAAGTCAGCCATGCTTGACTTGACTTGACTCCCATGCTAGAATGGGATGGGGCAGATACAGCCAACTGCAGATAATCTCAATATGTTTGAGGTGTAGTCACTGCCGCAGTGTATAGGAAAATACAACAGCCAAGTTGTGCACAGCAAGCTCCCACAAAGAGCACTTGCTTTGAGTTGAGGGTTCAAATTGGCCAGGACTGGGAGGAACCTCTCTCAGAGGGCAGATGGGATCTGGGTTTAACAGTCCCGAGGGACAGCACCTCTGAAACTGCAATATTCCCTCGATGCTGCATCTCTGTATCCGCCTGGATTTCTGTGCTCAAGCCTTGGGAGTGGGAGTTGAACCCAGGACCTTCAAACGCGGGTAAGTGGCCCTTCAGCCCCTTAAAGCCTGTTCTGCCATTCACCCTGATAGAGGATGATTTGTACTGCTCCTCCATTTGAGCTGCCTTCTTTCTGTAACACCAATGTTATCAGTTTGGAAAATTTCAGCTGACTGAATTAGCTTACGTGGAGAGTTAGACGTGTGTGAGAAGCATGGACAGCACTTGTTACTACACCAGCATGCATCAATATGTTCAGGAATGCAGGGAAGTGGGGGAAGGGAAACAGGAATAAATTGACAAAGGGAAAGAAAACTTGCAAACTTGTTGTGAGACCTACAATGTTTGGATGCTCAGCATTGAACAGATGGTAGTGAATTGGTGCCGTCACTGGACTCACAATCCAGGTGCTAATGCCTCACGTTCACTGGCTCAGATCCCATCTGGTGGAATTTAAAGTCAAATTTTAAAATCTTGAATTGAAAACAGTAGTGATGACCGTGAAGCTATCATCAGTTATTGTAGAAACCTGTCAAGAAGGAAATCTGCTACATTTTTACCCTTTAATGGGACATGGCCATCACTTGCAAAGCCAATATTTGTTTCCCATTCTCTTAGTTGCCTCTGAACTGATTGCCTCTTGAGGCCATTTCATCACATTGCTGTTGGGATGTGGGCATCGCTGGCTGGGCCCATCCCTAGTTGCCTTTGAGAAGGTGGTGGTGAGCTGCCTCCATGAGCCAGTGCACTCCGTGTTCTGTTTGCACATCCCCAGTGCTGTGGGAGGGAGGGAGTCTTGGGAATTTGACTCAGCAACAGTGAAGGAACGGCAATATATTTCCAAGTCAGGATGGTGGGCAGCTTGGGGGGGACCTTCCAGCTGTTAGGAACCTCATGTTTCTGCTGCCCTTGTCCTTCTAGATGTTATAGAGTCACGGAGTCATAGAGCACGGAAACAGACCATTCGGTCCAACTAGTCCACGTTGACCTTGTTCCCAAACCAAACTATTCCTCTTGCCTGTGTTTCGCCCATATCACTCCAAACCTTACCTATTCATGTACTTAACCAAATGTTTTTTAAATGTTGTAACCGTACCTGCACCCTTTGGCAGTTCATTCCACACACGAGCCGTTTTCTGTGTAAAACAATTTGCCCCTCATGTCCTTTTTAAATCTTTCTCATCTCACCTTAAAAATATGCCCATAATTTTGAACCCCCCCACACTCATGCTATTCAGCTTAACTATGCCCCTCATGATTTTATAAACCTCTACAAGGTCACCCCTCAACCTCACTCCAGTGAAAAACATCCCAGCTGATCTTTTTAACTCAAACCATCCATTCACAGCGACATCCTGATAAATCTGTTCTGAACCCTCTTCAATTTAATAATATCCTTCCTATAGCAGAATGACCAGAACTGGACACAGTATTCCAGAAGAGGCCTCACCAATGTCCTGTACAACCTCAACATGACATACCAACTCCTATACTCAAAGGTCCGAGCAATGATGGCAAGTGTGTTAAATGCCTTTGGAACCTTCCTGGGAGGATAGGAAGGGGGTGGTGGGGGGTAGTGTGCAGAGAAATTGAGGTGACCAATGTCATGTCAACAGGTCAAATGCAGGTAAAATACCAAAGGAAGGGGTCTTGGTGGAGGGAGAGTGTTGGAGATGGGTGAAGGGGTCTGGGAGATTGGACAGAAGTCCTCTCCCAAAGGAATGGGCACGGAGGCAATGGAAGAGGAGTTCAATGTCATGCCATGCCCAAAATTCATTGAGGTGGGGGCGCAGGGTATAAAATTACGATCTATGCTGAGTGCAGAACATTCAGCAACAGAGAATGGAAGGTCAGAAAGGATAGTAAATACCCAACAAGTGGTGGGATCAAGGGAAAGGATGGAGTCAGAGGGAAAGGGAGGAGCAATGTACCAGAGGGGTGTGGATAACTCTGAATTATTCCAGCTTGTGTCCCTTAATGCCTGAAAGGAAGAGAAAAAGTTTCTTGTTACCACATCAAATGAGTGGAGAATGAAACTGGGAGGCAGGATAGCTTTGCGACAGTATAAGGTGGTGCTGATGGAGACAGAGGTTCATATGGTGGAGTGCAGTACTGAGCATGGAACTCAGGAAGCAGTGAGAACGGCTGTCCGAGGAGCATTGTTCATCACAGAGATCATCTGTGTTCCGAAGTGGATTTGAAACACGAAAGATGAAACTTCAGTGGAAATCCACATGGAGCGAGTCTGAGCCAGAGGTAGTCACTGAGGAATGTGATTTGACTGTGGAAGAGAGTTTTGGCAAAGACTTTGTCAAATACTAGGAGAGAAAAAAAAGTAACAATGGAGAACAAGAAGAAAGGTTAGATTGGAAATCCTGTTGGAGAGAGGAGCAGAACTTCTTCAAAGTGAGCATAGCTGGAAGAGATGTGGCAGTGAGTTAAACACTACAATAAGATGAAGAGCTGCTGATGCTGGAGATCTGAAACAAAAACAGGAATTACTGGAAAAACTCAGCAGGTCTGGCAGCATCTGTGGGAAGAAAGCAGAGCCAATGTTTACCGTCCCCTTTCATATCCCTCTCTGGACTTCAACTCCACCTATCTGCTCAACTCTCCCCTTTCACTTCCCCCCAATCCCTCCCCTGCTTTGGCTTCTGCATAAGTGCCACTGGTTTCTCGCTTCTAACATTTCTGATGGAGAGTTGCTGGGCTCAAAACATTAATTTTGCTTTCTTCACACAAATGCTGCCAGACCCAATGAACTTTGCCAGCAATCATCTGCAGTTCTTTCCCTTATTTTAGTGCCTTATCATTGTTAGTTCAAGAGCAAATAGTAAGCTCGGCACTTGGAAAGAAAGTGGACTATGTAAAGGGGCATTTGAACCAAATAGATTCTGCTATTAATTAATGAAACTACAACAAAAATATAATGTTATGAATGCTTACTAAAAACACCAGGGGATGGTGAGACGAGGGTGGAGTGTACAAAGCACAAAAAAGACCAGTCCTGATCTGGTGAAAACTCTAATTGAAGTAAACATGAATGCATTCATGTTTTCCATGCAAGACATTTCAATCATGTGGCAAAATGTACAGCAATTACTGTGAGCTGTTGCAAGAATTATACCTTTAAATTTGTGGAGTGCATTAACTTTGTCAAACAGAAACAGTGCCAGGTGAACGGCACAAATCACATTATCATCCATTGACGGTAGATACAAGTAGAGTTGTTTCAGTATTAAAAAAAAGTTGATTTTGTACATCAAGTTTCAACTAGTCATAGAGCACGGAAAGAGACCATTTGGTACAACCAGTCCACGTTGACCTTGTTCCCAAACCAAACTATCCCACTTGACTGCGTTTGGCCCTTTTTCTGAAGAAGGCTTCCAACCCAAAACATCAACTTTCCTGCTCCTCTGATGCTGCCCGGCCTGCTGTGTTCCTCCAGCTCCACACTGTGTTATCTCTGACTCCAGCATCGGCAGTTCTTACTATCTCTCAACTAGATTCTGAACTTGTTTGCAAGATGATCTTTGCAGGAACTTGGAAACTGACTGCTTGCAGCGGAGTCTCCACAGAGTTGGAAATCCAACCTCTTTTGTGCTAATTTAACCTTGGTTTACAGAAGATGATGATGTTTATATCATACAGAGCGTCTTTGCTTGGAAAGGAAAATGGAATAGTGGTGGTGTTGAAAGTGAAATCTTCTGTGAGTAACACAGTGCTGTGTTACTCACATAGGATCTTGGAATAGATGATGCTTGGAAGCAGTCTCAATTATACATGATATTGAAAAGCTTCTGAGAACATACAGTCAAGCATACAATGTTCAGCAGGTCACTTGTGAAGATTGGAAAATTCTTTGAGTTGTCGTGAGTAACAGAGTGTGGTACAGTGGCATTTTGACCTCTCAGTGGAGTGAAGTGTCAGTCAAGACACTGTAGTGAGCGCATGAATACGAAACAGCGAGTAAATAATTGCAGCGATCCAATAAACCAATATTGCCTGAAAGTGTTCACAAAACCACATTATCACGTTGCATTGACAGTTCTGAACAATGATCTAATTGAACTGGCTACATTGTACAAATTCTTTCAGCATTATTCAATTTGCAAAGCCCAAGATCAACAAACTAAGGTAAAACATAGAATTGCGGACGCTGGTCACCGGACTCAAAACCTTAACAAAATGTATTCTCCTTATCGGCCGTGGGTTTGGAAGTTGCTGTCCGTGGGGTCCTCAATGAATTTCTGCAGCGCATGTTGTCAATTGTACACACTGCTGCTATTGAGTGTCCATGGTGTTGGGGAGGGGATGAGGTGCCAATAAAATGGGCTGCTTTGTCCTGGATGGTGTTAAGCATTTTGAGTGTTGTTGGAGCTGCATGCATCTGGCAAAATGGGGAGTATTCCATCACACTCCTGACTTGCGCCTTGTAGATGGCTTTGGGGAGTCAGGAGTCAACTTTGGAAGTTACACACAGCAGGATTCCTGGCCTCTGACTTGCTTTAGCAACCACTATATTTGTATGGTTAATCCAGTTAAGTTTCTAGTCGATGGTAACCCCCAAGATATTGATAGTGGGGGGAATTCACTGATGGTAACAGAATGGAATGTCAATGGTAGATTGTTTCTTATCAGAGATGGTAATTGCCTGGCACTTGTGTGGCACAACAATTTACTCGCCACTTTCCAGCTCAAGCCTGAACTGAGTGGTCCTGGTGGAACCCAACCTCGGCATCACTGAGCAGGTGCTGCTTGATAACACTGTTGATGACACCTTCTATCATTTTAGTGATCACTACTGAGAGTAGACTGATTGGGAAGGGATTGGCTGGATTGGATTTGTCCTGCTTTTTGTGTACAGGCCAATTTTTTTGTGGCCAATTTTCCACAATGTTGGGTAGATGCCAGTGTTGTAACTGTATTGAAAGAGCTTGGCTAGGGCAGCGGCAGGTTCTGGAGCACAAGTCTTCGATAGTATTGCTGGAATGTTGTCAGGGCCCGTAGCCTTTGCAGAAGTCTGGAGTCACATGTAGGCCAGACCAGGTAAGCATGACAGTTTCCTTCCCTAAAGGGCATTAGTGAGCCAGGTGGTTTTTGATGATGGAATGCTGTCACTGACACAAGCACTCGACTTCAAATGTATTGGTTGAATTTAAATTCTATCAGCAGTGCTGGGATTTGAACCTATATCCCCAGAGCATTAGCCTTGACCTTAGATTACTAACCTAGTGACATCTCTACTAGACCATCATCTCACTGTCCACTGGACTCAGTCGGGCCTCTATGTGAGTCTACAGTCAGAGCAATGCAGTTCCTAACTGCCCCCTGAAGTGGCTGAACAAGCCACTCAGTTCAAGGGCAATTGAGGATGGGCACAAAATGCTGGCTTTGCCAGAAATCCCTCGTCCCACGGAAGAATGACGAGTAAAATAAAGCTGTGGTTAGACCCTACTTGGGTCCTTGTCTCTCCTACAAGTGGAAACATCTTCTCAATACCCACCCTATCCAGGAAGGGTGTGTATCATAGAACATAGAACAGTACGGCACAGCACAGTACAGGCCCTTTGGCCCACGATGTTGTGCCGACCTATTATCCTACTAAAATCAACCTACCCTGCATACCCTACATTTTACTATCCAGTACGTGCCTATCCAAGAGTCTCTTAAAAGTCTCTAACGCCCTGTGAATTCTGAGCCAGGAGGTTCTCGGTTGAAGCCCCAAGCTGCAGGTTTGAACTCAGGCTCCAGGCTGACCTTCCATTGCAAGCCACTGGGGGAGAAACATCTACCCACTCCCAAGTGGTAATGATCTCCATGGAGGGCACTGCCTGATGGTGGCAGCAGAACCCGCCAAGGCTTTCAACAGGAGTTAGACAGTCAGCTACAGCTGAAGAGTGTGTAGGGTGACGTGGAGAAGGCCGGGAACTGACACTAAGTAAATTACTTCTTCAGAGAGCCAGAACTGACATAACGGGCCAAATGGCCTCTTTCTGTGATTCAGCGCTGAGGAGGTGCTGCACAGTTGTAGGTGCCATGTTTTGGGTGCCTGGATTCCTGCAAAATTTCGACAAGGAACTCAGGGCGCTCTCCTTGATATTAAGGCCAATACTTATCCCTCAATTAATGTCACCAGCATACAATTATCTGATCATGATCACATTGCTGGCTGTGAGACCTTGCTGTGTGCAAATTGACTGCTTTATTTGTGATGACGGTGGTGATGCTGAAATGGCTACAAAGCACTTTAGGGTGTTAGGTTATGAAAGGTGCCCTGTATTAACAAAGGTTGAATGGCCTGTTTCTGTGCTCCTGCATGTGAGTGCAAAAGTGTTGTCACAGTGGTCTGTCCCCATTCTCCTGGTGGAGGGTGGGGGGCAGAGTTGAAAATGAACTTCAAAGGATAGAGCTAGGGTATCAGTCCCAAACCTAGCACTGTGCCGATACCTCTGTCAGCCTGGAATCAGCTGAGTGGACATGAACCAGGATAGTGGGATCCTCCAGGAGATGCTGACATTTCCATTTCAGTACTGAGGGATTGCTATACTCTGGGAATCCCATCTTTGGACTGAGGAATTAATTCAAAGTTCCATCTGCCCTCCGTGGTGGATAACATGACCCCGTGCATTATCACAGAGAAGAGCAGGGTGAGTCCTCCCTGATCTGTGTCCCCTGGTCTCTCCCACTCCCATCCTGACTGTCTGGCCAATATTCACTGAAGCAGATGATCTGGCTGTTTTTGTGGGAGCATGCTGTGTGCAAATTGGCTGCTCTCTATCCTACTTCACAGCTACTGTTCAAAAAAATTCCTCAAGGTGCTTTGGGATGTCCCGTGGCTGTGAAAAGGCGCTATACAAATGCACGCTCTGATGATATCTGCCCACTCACAGACGGAGTGTTGCAGATGGGAACAAGGTAATGATCTATATTTACACATGTTTTATTATATATAGTTTTAAAAAAATGAATAGAGAGGTCCTAACCACTGTGATTAAGTGCTATAGACGTCACCTCTTAATGGATAGTTCGATGCTCTGCAATTACCGTGCTGTTGAGCGGCTGTTCCCTGGGTTTCCATGGCTGCATATGTTTTCTGATGAATTATTCAGTTCCTGACTGTACAGCTCGATGTCAGGGGGAGCAGAAAGTGGGCTGGATCCTGAACCTCTTCCCACCCCATCATTTCCCGTCCTCGGCTCTGTATCGTGGATGGGAGGTGGGTTTCCGAGAGATTCTGACATCGACCTTATGGATTCCATTGTGTGACAGGAAGCCCTTCAGCCCATTGGCTCTGTTCCAGCAGTCTCAAGCACCTCACTACTTAACCCTTGCCCCCCAGCATTTCCCTTGAGAATGTTGTGCTTTTCAAATATTGGTCCAATTCAATTCCAATTGATTCTTTTTCTGTCACCCTGTCAGTCAGTGTGCCCTGTGATAAGGAAAGAAAGTTTTCCTGATTTAGTTCCCTCTGGTTGTTATGGGATGTTCTTTAATGATGGAGGAACTGCCATGCATCACTCTGGACCACACGGGGTTATTGATTGACAGGACGGCAGAACAGGTCCTTGTCGGTGGTAGAGTGGTAATGTCACACACAACTGGCCATCATGGGGCCCAGACTATCGCTTTGGGGCCAAAGGCCCAAGGACATCTGACAGTAGCCTGTTGGAGTTTAAATTCAGTTAATTAAATCCGGAAGTTAAAGCTAGTCTTGCTAATGGTGACCATAGATTCTCATTAAAAACCCATCTATAAAAATAGGAGGAGAATAAGGCCATTCGGCCCATTGTGCCTGCTCTGCCCTTTGATCATGGCTGATATCAACTCCGTTCTCCTGCCTTCTCCCTGTAACCCTTGACCCCCTTACTAATCAAGAACCTATCTATCTCTGTCTTAAATGGCTTGGCCCCCACAGCCTTCTGTAGCAATGCATTATACAGATTCCCCACCCTCTGGCTGAAGAAATTCCTCCTCATCTCAGCTCTAAGGGGTCGTCCCTTCACTCTGAGACTGTGCCCCCAGGTCTTAGTCTCTCCTACTTGTGGAAACATCTTCTCCACATCCACTCTATCCAGCACCCTCAATATTCTGTGAGTTTCAGTCAGATAGAAACATAGAAGATAGGAGCAGGAAGAGGCCATTCAGCCCTTCGAGCCTGCTCCACCATTCTTCACAATCAAGGTTGATCGTCCAACTTAATAGCCTAATCCTGCTTTCTCCCCATGACCTTTGATCCCATTTTCCCCAAGTGCTATATCTAGCCGCCTCGATGTTTTGGCATCAACTACTTCCTTTGGTAATGAATTCCACAGGCTCAGCACTCTTTGGTTGAAGAAATGTCTCCCCATCTCCATCCTAAATGGTCTACCCCGAATCCTCAGACTGTGACCCCTGGTTCTGGACACATCCACCATTGGGAACATCCTCCCTGCATCTACCCTGTGCAGTTCTGTTAGAATTTTGTAAGTCTCTATGAGATCCCCCTCATTCGTCTGGACTGTAGTGAAGACAATCCCAACCTAGTCAATCTCTCCTCATACATCAGACCTGCCATCCCCGGAATCAGCCTGGTAAACCTTCGCTGCACTCCCTCAAGGACAGGACCATCCTTCTTTATATCCCCCTCATCCTTCTAAATTGCATGGTTCAGACCCAAAGTCCTCAATTGCTCCTCATTTGACAAGTCCTTCATTCCTGGGATCATTCTTGTAAACCTCTTCTGGGCTCCCTCCAAGGCCAGCACATCTTTCCTTAGATATGGGGCCCAAACTGCTCACAAAATTTCAAATGCGGTCTGACCATATCCTTATACAGCCTCAGCAGTACGTCTCGTCTCTTGTATTCCAGCCCTCTTGAAACGAATGTTAACATTGCATTTGCCTTCCTGCCTGCCAACTGAACCCTCATTTTAACCTTAAGAGAATCCTCAACTAGGACTCCCAAGTCTCTGTGTGCTTTAGATTTCTGAAGCCTTTCCCCGTTTTGAAAGTAGTCTGCACCTGTATTCTTCCTCCCAAAGTGCATAACCGCATAGTTTTCCACATTGTATTTTGTCTGCCATTTCATTGCTCAATCTCCTAGCCTGTCCGTGTGCTTTTGCAGCCTCCCCTCGTCCTTAGTACTACCTGTTCCTCCACGTATCTAGAATATCCTTTATTGTCACTTATACGACAGTACAGAAGTGCAGGAGTAAAGCGAAAAGATTTTACAATGGCTGCCTTTCAATGGCGCCATCTTAGGTACAAGTACCTTGGTACAAATCTTACAGAGTAAAATAAATATAGTATTCTTATGCAAACAGGATTAAAGAACAGCGTAAGCATGACTTACGGAGGTAGTTACCACATTGTGAAAAGGTTTTAAATTTCAGTTCAATAACAGCAGCTCAGCACATTGCGCTGGGTACAAATCCAGCAATTGTCCCGCATTGCTCCAGCCTCTAGTCCGCTCCTCACCAGCACTCAGCAGCAACAAGGTAAGTCATGCTGTACCGGGATTCGTACCTCAGCCCCTCCATCGCTCCACAGACTCAGCTGCCCCCAAATGCTCCAGGGACGCAGCTGCCCCCACCGACGCTCCGGGGACTCAGCCCCTCCAATGCTCTGGGGATGCAGATCCTCCGTCGCCGCCTCGGGCTGCCTGCTCCTGTCTGCTTCCACTCGCAGCAACAGCTCGTGCTTGCTGCCTGCGTGTTGCTCCAGGGCTCTGCCAATGTGCTGCTCCAGGCCTCTGTCCATGTGCTGCTCCGGGCCTCTGCCCATGTGCTGCTCCGGG
>JAHRHZ010000066.1:24420446-24453161 GCA_024137785.1 Ginglymostoma cirratum | reverse complement strand
CTCTGTCCATGTGCTGCTCCAGGGCTCTGTCCATGTGCTGCCCCAGGGCTGTTCCCCATGTGCTGCTCCAGGGCTCAGATCCTGTGAAATAATTTCAAAGCTAGTTTTGATGGTATTTTGACGGTCATGTTTTTTATCCATCCATGAGATATAAACTTCTCTGCTTGGTCGCCATTTGTTGTCCACCCTTAGTTTTCCTCGAGAAGGTGGTGGTGAGTCAGCTCCTGAGCCACTGCTGTCCGTGTTGTATGCGGACACTCACAGGGTTGTTAGGAATGGTGTAGAAAGATCTTGACCCAGCAGCCGTGAAGAAATAGCAGTATGGTTCTGAGTCAGGCTGGTGAGTAGTTTGGAGGGGAGCTTGCAGGAGATGGTGTTGCCATGTATCTACTGCCTTGTCCTTCTGGATGGTAGAGGGCATGTGTTTGGAAGGTGCTGTCTGAGGAACCTTGGTATAGACTGCTGCTACTGAGCATCAGTGGCAGAGGGAGCATTGCTTAAGGAGGTGGTTAGTTTTGTTGAAGCTGCACTCATCCAGACAAGTGGGGAGTATTCCATCACACTCTCGTACCTTGCTGATGGTGGGACAGGCATGGGCTTTTCAGAGGGTGATTTACTCACCGCAGAACCCCAGCCTCTTGTAGCCCCAGTATGTCTATGGGTGGTCCAAATAAGTTTTGGGTCAATGGTAACTTGAAGGGTTTTAATCTGGGGACTCAGTGTTGGTAGATACAGTGTTGTAGCTGCATCGGAGCACCTTAGTCAGGGTTGTGGCTGGTTCAGGATCTTGCTGACCTTATGTATGCGTCTCCAGGCACCCTTACCTCTCAATCAATTGGCCTGGTCTCAGGTGGCAAGGCATTCTGTCTGCTGATGGTGAAAGAGATGCTCCCGAGGGAGGGGGAAGTCAGTCAGTGCATTCGATAACTCCCTCTACCAGTGAGGAACTCTCTGGTCTTCCCAGTTATATCAGTACGGCCACTGAAGCCCTTTTAAAATGCACTCACTATTGTAATATAAATCAGGCGACTTTAACCCAGCTGCCCGTCTCTGGATACAAGCTGACATCACATTTCCCATCTGGCTATTTGCCACACAACATATCAGTTATGTTACTGGGTCAGTAATACAGTGGAACCAGACCAAAGTCTGAGAGTTTGAATTTGATGTGGAAAGAATCTAGAAATTAAAAGTTGGCATGAGTGCATGTGATCATGAATTGGATTATTGTAAACCCCAAATTGTTTAATTACTGCCCTTTAGAGGGAAAGAAACCTCCTGGCTTTACTTGGTCCAGAGTATCACATTCAGTTCTGGTTGCCATATTACAGGAAGGACGTGGAGGCTTTGGAGATGGTGCAGAAGTAGTTTATCAGGATGCTCCTGGGTTAGAGGGTTTGAGCTATAAGGAGAGGCTAGAAAAACTCAGGTTGTTTTCTCTGGAGCAGCAGAGGCTGAGGGGAGATTTGATAGGAGTCTATAAAGTTATGAGATGCATAGATAGTGTCGACAGTCAGAATCTTTTTCCCAGAGTTGAAATGTCTAATACTAGGGGGCATGCATTTAAAATGAGAGGGCAAAAGTCCAAAGGAGATGTTGGGGGTGGGCAGCAATATTTTTACACAGAGGAGTCTGAAACATGCTGCCAGTGGAGGCAGATAGGTTAGGGGCGGTTTAAGGGACTTTCAGATAAGCACTGAATATGCAAGGAATGGAGGGATATGAATCGAGGGCCGGCAAAAGGGATTAGTTTAATTTGCCATCATGTTCGGTACAGCATTGTGGGCTGAATGGCCAGTTCCTGTGTTGTACAGTTCTATGTTCTATATGTGACTCTAGTCCTATCCTGAGACCTTCACCAGTGATGCCCACATCCCATTGAAAGAATTCAAAGACAATACAGTCTGTCACTGTACAAATCAGCTTGGAAGCTTCTAACGTTCCTTACTTGCTAAACTTTCAACTTCTCAATCTTGTGCCCTTGAAAAATCATCTCCCAGAACATTGAAAAGTCATCTGTTTTCTCTGACTAACAATCTGTTTATTTAAAGAGAAGAATATATATTTTTAATCCAAATGCCTCTCGAGATGACTCAGAGAGGAGTTAGAAAATCACACACAATGACATAGGCAATTTCAGTCTGCGCATCTGTTTAATAGAAATCTTCTTTCACAAAATCTAACGACACACATAAGTGCAAAGAGAATAGAATCAAACTAATGCAGAGTGACTCAGAGAAAAGATCTAAGAATGTGAGTGAACTTGTCACATAGATAGTGCGGTGATTTAAAGTAGAGGTCTCTGGGAGGTGCACAGGCAGAGGGTTGGATACAGTAAAAACAGAGAGTGCTGGAGAAACTCAGCAGGTCTGGCAGTATCCATGGAGAGAGAAAACAGAGTTAACGTTTCAAGTTCCGGATGACTCTACTTCAGAAGAATTGAAGAGTCTTTGGACTTGAGACATCAGCTCTGCTTTCACTCTTCACAAATAGTGCCAGACCTGCTGAATTTCTCCAGCATTCTCTGTTTCCTTTTCAGATTTACAACATCTTTAGAATTTTGCAGCATTTCATTTGACTGTTTGCCAAAACCTGCACAAAATTCTGGTGAGGTCTCACTTAACATATAAGTGTATTGCCCTGGTCCACAAGAGTGCTGCACTTGTACTCCCTGTACTCATTGGAATATAGGAGTATGAAAGGTAAACTTTTTGAAACGTACAAGATTCTTAGGCAACTTGACAGGGTAGATGTGGAAAACGTGTTTTCTCTTGTGGGTAAGTCTAGGATCAGAGGGCATCATCTTGGATTAAAGGGTTGCATTTTTAAGACAAATGAGGAAGAATGAGGGTGTGAATCTATGGAATTCTTTGCCTCAGAGTGCTGTCGCAGCTGAGTTATTAAGTATATTCCAGGCTGAGAGGTTTTTAATCCGTAAGGGAATTGAGTGTTATGAGGAAAAGACAGAAAGATGGAGTTGAGCATTGAATGGTGGAGTAGACTCGATGGGCTGAATGGCCTGCTTCTGCTCCCACCTCTTATGACCTTATGGGTCAAGATAAGACTAATTCTAGATTTAAGCGAGGTGAGTTACAAAGGTTTTGTTTTCTTTTTATTCCATCTCTACAACCAGAGGAGAAGGCAGTCGAACAGGAGGAAGATAATTAATACAATAATAAAAGTTTATGCCAGGCGAACTCTAAATATTACTTCCAATGTCACTTTCACTAAAAATGTCAAAGGACCAAGGTACTTCAATAATGAAAGATCACTCCCGTCAGATGTCAGTGAGTGTCGGAACTAATCTGCAAGGTGATGGTAATGTTAGTGAAGAGTTCAGCGAGTGTGTAATAGCCAGTGGTACTGAACATATTTTCAAGGAGTCGCGAGTTCAGATCCCACTGTATGTAAATTGGGAGTTAATTTTGATAGATTGTATGGCAACGATTTGTTGTAAAAACCTTAATGTCCCTGTCCCCTGCCCTACACGTGACTCCTGTCCCACCCAATATGGTCGATTTAACACCCTCTGGGAGATAGGGATGAGGAACAATCTTGTCTTGCCCACACCTCAAGAGGAAATAGAAGATCCTTGGTTGCATTTTATCCGTAGCTTGAGCTAAATCATCCCTAAGGTAAAAGAAAAAGAAAACCTTAACTCAAACAGCACCTTTCACAATGCCCCCAAAGTACTTCTGAAATACTTATGTGGAGCCTCAGTTTGACAATTGAGGAAAGTGATGGGTTCAAGTTCAAATCCAGAATGTTAATGCTTCCCCCTCCCCCACTTCCCAAAGGTATTAGATCAAGTGTCACATCCACCTGAGAGTAATGTTCCCTCTTCTTCCTGAGTAAGTGTCTGAGCTCTGTACACAGCAGCAGCTTCTGGAAGGGGGCGCTCATGCATCGACATGACAACAGGTATGTCTGAAATGCCCACACAGTTAGAGAGAATCCTGGGGCCAGGTAGGAGTCTTGGTTTGATGTCTCATTGAAAAGATGGCTCCTCAGAATGTAGCCACCCACTCTGTACCTGCACTAGGAGTGCAAGCCTGGGTTACCTCCTGAAGTCTCTGGACCAAGTAGGGCCTGAACCCACAAGCTTCTGAGGAGAAAGTCCTATCATTGGTCACCCCATGAAGGAGGGAAGTGGTTTCTCTGTGTCAGCCATAATCCTAACGAATAGTGGAGCAGGCTTGAGGGGCCAAATGGGCCTGCTCTTATCCTATTTCTTATGGTGTTTGGGGAAAAGGGAAACGTAGAGTTATAGCAGGATTCCATAGAACACTCTGTGAGCCACCATACTCCAGAATGGGACCATATAAAGGAGGTTGTGGTGTTACAAAACTAATTCAGGATTAACAGACCAGTATCCATATGTTGGAATAGGGCAGCAAAAGGCTTTCAGAGTTTTACAAGGGTTTTAATTGTAGATGAATAATTTCACACAAACGTCAGTTTCCACCTTGCTCTTCTGGAGCCTACTCCTGTACAGAAGCCCACTGGGGCACTGCAACAATAATAATACAGAGGAGGCTGGAGTCATACAACATGGAAACAGACCCTTCGGCCCAACCTATCCATGCCAACCAGGTTTCCTAAACTGATCTAGTCCCATTTGCCTGCGTTTGGCCCATATCCCTCTGAACCTTTCCTATTCATGTACCTGTCTAAATATCTTTTAAATGTGTAATTGTACCTAACTCCACCATTTCCTCTGGCAGCTTGTTCCATACATGCACTACCCTCTGTGTAGAAAAGTTGCCCCTCAGGTCCCTTTTAGATCTTTCTCCTGTCACCTTAAACCTATGCCATCTAGGTTTGGACTCTCCCACCTCAGGCAAAAGACCTTGTCTATTCACTTTATCTCTGCCCCTCATGATTTTATATACCTCTATAAGCCTCCTATGCTCCGGGAAAAATAGCCCCAGCCTATCCAGCCTCTCCTTGTAACTCAAACCCTCCGGTCTCAGTAACATGCTTGTAAATCTTTTTTGCACTCTTTCCAGTTTAATAACATCCTTCCCATAGCTGAGCGATCAGAATCGTATGCGATATTCTAAATGTGGCCTCACCAATGTGTTGTAGTAATGTGTTGTACCAGCTGTAGCATGGTAGGAAGAGAGTGGTGAAATTAAATGAAAATGGAGTTGAAGGGAGAAGGGGAAATAATGCTCCCCACTCCCTTGGTGCGCAACTCCCTCTCTAAAGGCTTCGAGGGGGGCCATTGGATATCATGTGCTCCCCCTCTGAGAACACCCAGGAGAGCTAAATTGCCCATAATATTCAGGGATGTGTAGATTAGGTGGGTTTATAGTGGGATTCCATGACATGATATACTCTGTGAACCCAGCACCTTGTACGCACCTCTGAATGCATTTCCTTCCACCACCAATTCACCCATGTTTCTAATTAATGGAAAAATTTACAGACACTGCCCCATCAGCCAATGTATCAACAAAAGGAACGGTAAGGAGAGGAGGAGGGAACTAAATGTAGAGCCATTGCTCATAAAGAAAAAGTCCAGTGAGCATCACCTTCTCTCAGTCAGCTCGCTGGAGCTGTTCTGTTAGGAGCTTTAAGGGGATCTGTGTTGTTAACTCTGACACTGGACTGATCCTGCTGTGTGTCTGATCTGAGCCAAATGCCCAGCTGCTGAAATGGTGAACACTAGCACCCTCTTTGGTTCCCTCCAGCAACTGGGCCAATGTGGAGCTGTCACTGAGACATTCAGCCCACTCCTCACACTGTGTTTCGAAAAACCACACAGAATGGACTAAATAATTAAAAGCATTTGAAAGAAAACAAAAGACTGTTGGAGGGAATGCTAATTACGTTTTCGCAAACACTGAGCGTCACTACATGTATTAGTCACTTGAACCCAAAGAGCTAATAATTGCTAAACAAGCGCATTGTGTTTTTTTTTTAGCTCCTCCGTGCTGTATCCACCTCTCTCTCTGAAACGTAAGCTCATGAGAAGGAGAATAGATTTATTTGTCAAATTCTTCTTGAAACCAAACCAAGACGCAGCTTGTGGGGGTTTTGACACTAATGGCTAGATATCAGGATTCTCTTCTTTTAAAAAAGGAAATGAAATTGCTGGCTCCGTTAGAAGTCAATCTCTGCCCACCTCCTCCTTCTAGAAGATTCCATGTTCTTTTCATCTCAGACATTGGCACTTGGGCCTCTCACATGTTTGTCAACCACCATCAGGCACATCTTTAGCCACTCCTTGCTGTGTGGGTCATTTTATTTTTACCTATGTCATTTCCCATTCCCTTCAGCCCATTGTCATCTAATCTTTCCCCTTGCTGTGATTTATCATGGACGTTGGAATAGGAGGAGGCCATTTAGCTGTTATCCTATTCAGGGAGTTCATGGCTAACCTGCTGTCGACCTTGATTAACCCAACTTAGTTCTACATCCCTTAATAACTAATAACAAATACCTATTTCAAATTACAACATTTAAAATATTAATAATCAATCTTGCATCAATTGATATTCGTGGAAGAGAGTTTCAGACTCTGGTGTGTAGAAGTATTTCCTGAATTCATTCCAGAAGGGTCTGGTTCCAACGGCAAATCCACCAAGGATAATGTGAGCAAAACCTGTTTTTACTGCAAGGAGTAGTTAGGACTGAGCTTCCTGGTTGGGGGGGTGGTGGGCATTGGGGGCAGGTGGTCAGAACCCCAAGTGGAGTCATGGGCTCTGAGGCAGAATAGCCATCATGGAGCTCCAGGCTTTGTTCTACATCACCGTTCTAACAGGCCCCCACTCTCAAAGTCCCATTTTTCCTCCCCCTGCCACCCCAAACCTCTTCGCAGTTCTCACTAAGCGGTCACAACAATTTTCAAGCCTTGAAATGGAGTCACAGAGTTTGGGAAATATTGCATCAGGATCTGGAACGCACAGCGACGGAGCCAATTTGGCCGATACCTTGAAAAGGAATTGGATGATGACCTGACTTGAGTAGGTTTGCAGGATCCTGAGGAGAAGGTGGGAGAGGGGGTCTAGCTGAGACGCTCTTGCAAAGAGGTCAACACAGAGACAACGGGCCAAACGATCTGCTTTGCTGCAATAGCCAAATGAAACAGCAGCCCAATGAGAGCACTCCACTTGCACCACCAACCTAAGTCCAGTGGCCCTCTCTCACAAACCAGGGCACTGCAGCCCCCGAGAATCCTCAACCAGGTTATTGGGCTCGGATGCTGCTGTCTGTCCCGGGCCCTGATTCTGTTCTGTAAGATTTACATCATGCCCCTTTATCTTAGACTGCCCAGTCAGCTGACACTGTTTCTCTCTATTTATCCAGCAACATGGATCATTTCAATACTTGCTCTTTCACTGAGTGTGGGTGTTACTGGCTGGGTCAGCATTTATTGCCCATCCCTAGATGCCCTTGAGCAGGTGGTGAACTGTCTTCTTGAACCGCTGCAGTCCATGTAGACCCAAAATGGCCAGGAATTTGACCCAGCAACTGTGAAGGAACAGTGATATATTTCCAAGTCAGGACAGTGACTGGCTTGAAGGGGAATTTGCGGGTGGTGGTGGTCCCATGTAACTGCTGTCCTTGCCCTTCCAGATGGAACTGAGTCATGGGTTTGGAAGGTGCTGTGTAAGGATTGTTGGTGAATTTCTGTGGTGCATCTTGTGAATGGTACACGCTGCTGCTACTGAGCGACGGTGTTGGAGGAAGTAGATTTTGATGGGATGGACAGTATGCAGATGAATTGTCCTGGATGGTATTGAGCTTTTCCTCATTATTGTAGCTAGACCCATCCTGGCAAGCGGAGAGTACTCCTGGAATAATTCCTGCAGGTGCTCTTGACCCCTGGATGTACTTGTTATTTGGAAATAGGGATGAAGGGGAGTCCATAACACAGGCACAGGAAGAATAGCAAAGCTGTAAAGACAAGTTACACAGAAATTTAAAAATTATATCACACTGAATGAGTCCATTTGGCCCATGGTGCTTGTACTAGTTCTTTGAAAGTGGAGAGGCCTCTCTTCATACAGTACCTTTCATAATGTCCCAAGGTGCCTTACAAACAATGACTTTAGAAAACATTTGAAGTACAGTCACTTTTTTTTCTGATGGGTGTGGGCTTCACTGGCAAGGCCAATGTTTATTGCCTGTCCCTAATTGCCCTTGAATGGCGTTGCTTTCCTTGCCCATTTCAGAGTTAGCCACTTTGCTGTTGATCTGGAGTCATATGTAGGCCTAATTGAGACTAGCTTTCAAATCCAGAGTTAAAACATGTTGAAACGTAGGGAGGTATAGCATCAGTTTGCTCGAAGCAAGCTGAAGAAGATTTCCAGTTCATCTTCCTGCTGTTTCCCCAGTGAACTCACTGTTTTATTCCCATCTGGATTTATCTAATCCCTGTTAGAAAGTTCCTGTTGAATCTGCCTCGACAGCCCTTTCACTTTCCAGATCCTCAACACTTGCTGCATCAAACAATTCTCACCGTATTCTCTCTGACTTTTCTCCCCAGTCTGGTTACTCGTCCTCCTGCTACTGGAAACAGCTTCTCCCTTTCTAGCTTGATCATAACTGAAGAAGGAGTTGGCCATTCAGTCCCTCAACTCTGCTCCTGACCCTCATGGCTGACCTTCTACTTCAGCTTTTCCTTTCCCATGTCTGATTCTCCCAGCATCAACAAATCTGTCTCAGTCTTCAATACACTCAATGTTGTGTCTTTATGAACTCTGCTGCTCTCACAGACAATCAAATACTGAAACAATTATTTAAACATTAAGGCATTGGAGCAAACAAAATAAGACCCCTCAAGTAAGCAAGGTCAGCCTCACAACTCAACTTGGCTATGAACCAATTAATGGTGGAATTTAGCCACAACTCCAACCAACAGTGTCCGTCTCTGGATACACAGGGTTGTGCATTGTTCTCTGGAGTTCTGCTGCTGAAGAACCCTGGAGGTGAGTTCTGATAATATTTTCTGTCCTTCAAGTTAATAGTGTGACATTATTTCTTACCAGAAGTAGCTTCCCTGTTCCCTGTCACATTTGGCATTGACTACCTGCTTGAAGACACAACTTCACTGCAATTGACTCCTTAAATTCTTTTGTAGGGCACTCATTTGTCTTTTTGGCATAATGAAGCCAGTTATTGAGCAGATATTAAAACAGTTTTCTTTATATAGCTATCACTCCTTTTCCAAGGCATGGCTAATTGTTTTCGATTCCTAGTCCCTTGTCCTTGTCCCTTAACAGTTTATTCCAGGCAAAGTCATAGCTGCTTTTTTCAGTCCATGAATAGTTATTAAAGTTTGGAAGTTTACACTATCACATCAATGACTAAACATCCACAACTCTCTCAGAGAAGAAACTTATCCTTTTCTCAGTTACAAAGTAACTCTGCAGGGTCTTGGTAACACCATACCATCAAAGGTTTTGGTCCCCTTATCAGAAAAAGGATAGAATTGCATTGGAAACAGTTCAGAGGAGGTTCGTTCAACTCATTCCTTGGATGAAGGAATGGAGAACTTATGGAGAACTTGAATAGATTGAGGTTGTGGTTTAGCAGCAGGAGCAGTGATTTTACTGAAATATATAAGATCCTATGGGGGTCGGGTACTGAGAGGATGTTCCCTCTTGGAGGAGAGGCAAAAACTAGAGGACGAATAATAGGTCTCAATTTTAAGATGGAGATCAGTAAAGCAATTTGCCTCAGAGAATTGTTAATCTGTGCCATCTCCGTCCCCAGAAATTAGTTTTTGCTAGGAGATTGAGTTCAGTCACAGCTGAGTTGAGACAGATTTTTGATGAGTGAGGGAGTCAGGGGCTATGGGGGGGGGAGGGGGCTTGTTTGGGCAGACAGTAAAGTGGGACAGACTCAAAGGAATGGGCTACTCCCGCTCCTATGGTTTAAGTGCCTATGGCCCTTTGTTCTCAAATCTGCAGCCAGTGAAAACTGCCTTTTGGAATTAAACAAACAAAAAACTCCTCACCTCATGTTCTACTAAGTTCAGATAAATTAAGAAATGCTGACATGGCTTTAGAAGGCAGTGTTACACAGTGAAGAATTTCCGTTCCCCTGACAGAATGCCTCTAATTTATATCCTATGTCAGCATTGAGAATTTCTTGCAAGACTGTAGAGATGTAGAGTAAACTCTGCTGTACCGCAGAGATGCTCCATATCAAAACACTGATACACCCTTTCTTAACCCAATTTCCTGACCTCTCCCACACTCAGGTAGCTTTCTCTCATGAGGCAGTGGCTTGAACCTCAGTACCAAGGTGGGAGCTCACAATGCAGGCTGATATTTCAGTGCTGCACTGTATCTGTAACTCCTCGACTTGGGCACAAGTCGAAAGAGAAAAATCAATTGCAAGCCAACTTCACTTCCTTGTGAATTCTGAGCTCTGGGCATTAGCTGTGGCTCAGTGGGTCACACTCTTGGTTCTTAGTCACAGGGTGTGAGTTCACAACTCTCCACTCCCCGAGATTTCAACCTGGCACTTCCACTGCAGCACCAAGAGGGCACTGGCTGTGGACCATGCCATCTTTCAGAGGAGGTGTTAGATTGAGGGCCGTCCTGTGTTCTCAGAATGGTCTAAAAGAAAACTGGTGGGATCCTTCAAGACTCTATGCTTGGACTTGAAGCAATGACCTTGATCGAAAGGCAAGAATGTTACCAGCTGAGCAGAGGCTGGCGCTGAATGATGGCAGCCTTAAATGTGAGAAGAAAATAGTCAAGGACAGGAGGTTTATGAAGGATGTTGCAAGAGGCAAGGTAGCTCTGCTACTAATTGTGTAAATGCATGTGTTTGAGAGTGTGTGTGTGAGACAGAGAGAGACTGTGTGAGAGTGTATGTGTGTGTGTGAGAGAGAGACTGCGTGAGTGTGTGTTTGTGAGAGAGAGAGACTGTGTGTGTGTGAGAGAGAGAGACTGTGTGAGAGTGTGTGTGTGTTTGAGGGAGAGAGAGACTGTGTGAGAGTGTGTTTGTGTGTGCGTGTGTGAGAGAGACAGAGAGACCGTGTGTGTGTGTGAGAGAGAGAGACAGACAGTGTATGAGAGCGAGACAGATAGACTTGTGTGAGAGTGTGTGAGAGAGAGACAGAGAGATTGCATGAGTGTGTGTGAGAGAGAGAGACTTTGTGTGTGTGTGTAAATATGTCTGTATAAGAGTGAGTGTGTGATTGAATGTGTGAGAGTGTGTTTGTGTGTGTGAGAGACAGAGAGACTGTGTGAGAGTGTGTGTGCGAGAGAGAGAGACTGAGATACTGTGTGTGTGCGTGTGAGAGACAGAGAGACTGTGCGTGATTGAGTGTGCGTGTGTGTGTGTGCGTGTGAGAGACAGAGAGACTGTGTGTGAGAGTGTGTGCGTGTGATTGAATGTATGTTTGTGTGATTGAGTGTGTGTGTGAGTGAGTGTGTATGTGAGTGTGTGTGTGTGTGAGTGTGTGTGTATGTATGTGTGAGTGAGTATGTGTGTGCGTGTGCTGGGTGAGGTCAGTGCTGCACAGGGGGGTGTCAGAGCTGGTGAGTAGGGTGTGTTGGCTGAAATCTGATACAGTGATGGGGTCCAGCTCACAGATGAAAGCTTTCCTTGAGCAGTGCGTGTGATTGGTATAAAAGTCCCTGTCTCCCAGGGAGTATCCCCAACCTCACACACAACCAAACAAGCTGATGCTCAATACCGCAATATCACAATTCACGTGACCTTGGTTATAAAATGATGAAAGTCACACATGTACCAGCTCCAAACCCAACTCCCCATCACACAGAAACTACCTTCAAATCCTGACTCCAACCCGAACCCCACCCTCATCCCCCAACCTGCCCCCTGTCCTTCAGCCTAACACCCAGTCCTCAAATTGCACCACTTCCCTGAGACCCCACCCTACTCTGAAACCAGCATCTACCACCCAAACTGTCCCCCCTCCCCCAGGCTGTCCCATCTCCCCAAGCTGTACCCCACCATCCTCCCAAAAACTGACCCCCTCCGCCAGACTACCCCTTTCTCCCCCAGCCTGTACCTCTTTACCCCCACAGCCTGTCCCCTCCTCCCCCAGTCTGTACCTTTCTCTCCCAGCTTGTCCGCCTCCCCCAGCCTGTACCCTTTCTCTCCCAGCCTGTACCTCCCTCTCTCAGTCTGTCCCCCCTCTCCCAGTGTGTCCCCACTTCCCCAGCCTGTCCCTCTCCCCCAGTATGTACCCCCTTCCCCAGCCTGTACCCCCATCCCCAGTCTGTCCCCCCTCTCCCAGACTGTACCACCTTCCCCAGCCTGTCCCCCCTCTCCCAGTCTATATCCCCCCTTCCCCCAGCTTGTCCCCCCTCCCCCAGCCTGTAACCCCCTTCCCCCCCAGCCTGTCCCCTTCCTCAGCCTGTACCCCCCCTCTCCCAGCCTGTCCCCCCTGCTCCAGTCTGTATCCCCTCTTCCCCCAGCCTGCCCCCCTCCCACAGTCTGTATCCCCCCCTCCCCCAGCCTGTACCCCCTCCCCCAGCCTGTACCCCCTTTCCCAACCTGTTCCCCCTACCCAAGTCTGTTCTTCCTCACCCAGTCTGTCCACTTCCCCAGCCTGTCCCCCTCCCCCAGTCTGTACACCCATCCCCAGTCCGAGTCTCCTCTCCCAGGCTGTACCCCCTTCACCAGTATGTCCCTCCTCCCCCAGTCTGTACCCCCCTTTCCCCAGTCTGCCCCCCTCTCCCAGCCTGTTCCTCCTTCCCCAGCCTATACGCTCCTCTCCCAGCCTGTGCCCCCTCCCCCAGTCTGTATCCCTCCTTCCCCCAGCCTGTCCCCCCTCCCCCAGGCTGTACTCCCCTTCCCCCGCAGCCTGTACTTCTTTCCCCAGCCTGTACCACCTCTCCCAGCCTGTCCCCCGACCCCCAGTCTGTATCCCTCCTTCCCCCAGCCTGTCCCCTTCCCCAGCCTTTACCCCCCAGTCCCAGCCTGTCCCCCCTCCCCCAGTCTGTATCCCCCCTTCCCCCCATGCTGTTTCCCCTCTCCCAATCTGTACCCCCCCTTTACCACCTGCCCCCCCAGCCTGTACCTGCAGCCCGGTTGCAGGGTGATTCTGGGTGGCTGATAAAAGCTGCTTTTGCTGGTGACTCTCACACTGTTAATGAACACAAAACACTCAAAGCCCAACCTTGAGCCTAACTCCGAACCCAAACCCAATTCAAGCCCCTAGTCTGAACCAATCGCAGACTTAATCATTATCCTCTGACCCACGCTGAACCCCCCGACTCTATCCCACTGTGAGAAAGCTTGTTTGTCTGGGTACTGTGCCCGGAATCTGTGCCTGGATGAAAGTATTAATCTGTCCTGTGAAATAAGAGGTGCTGACGGGATAGTCTGCTGAGAAATGAAATGCCCTTGCTTCTAGCAACCTGTATTTCTTTAATGATCACATTCTCCATCTTCCAGAAACAACGTTACATATTGTCTTTCTCTCCACCCCCTGTGAGATATTAATATTTGGCATCTGTTGACTGTTTGCTATCAGGGTGGGGACCAGAGGCTTTGTTCTGGGCTGTTCTCAGATGCTTATTAGCATACACAGTGCATATTGCAAAGATTGCTGTGTGGGTGGAACAGCCTCTGATTGAGACATTCTGTGACAAGCCTGATGTGTCACCATTACACTCGCTGACACATAACGTGAACCTTATACTTAACTCTTCAATTAGTGAGCACACCGGGCAGCTCTCAGAATGCAGCAACTCATTTCACAGAGATTGAGAGAGCTTGCCTCCAATCACTGATCTCTCTGTTTGATACGCAAGGTCAAGCCCACCCTTAACTGACCCCTTTTTAAAAATTCATGAGCGAGATGTGCGTGTCATCAGCAATTTTACCCGACCTTAGTTGCAGGTGGTGGTGGTGAGCTGCCTTCTTGAACTGCTGCAGTTCATGTGCTGTGGGTTGACCCACAATGCCCTTAGGGAGGGAATTCCAGGATTTTGACCCAATAACAATGAAGAAAGGGCAATATATTTCCAAGTCAGGACGGTGAGTGGTTTGGAGCGGAATCTTCAGGGGCTGATGTTCCCATGTATCTGTTGCCCTTGTTCTTCTAGATGGAACTGGTTATTTTTCTTCCATTAATGCTGGGATGTGGGCCTCACTGGCAAGGCCAGTATTTGCTGCACATCCCTAATGACCTTTGAACTGAGTACTTTGCTAGGCAATTTCAGAGGGCAGTTGAGAGTCAGCCATACTGCTGTGGGTCTAGAGTCGCATGTAGGCCAAACCAGGTAAGGATGGCAGTTTCCTTCCCTAAAGGACATTAATGAATCAGATGGATTTTCGAAAAATTAGCAATGGTTTCATAGTTAGACATCATTAGGCTCTTAATTCCAGATCTTTATAGAATTCAAATTTCACCATCTGCCATTGTGGGATTTGAACCCATGTCTCTAGAACTTTACCTGGGTTGCTGGATTAATTGTCAAGAGATAATTCCACTAGGCCACCTGGTTTGGAAGGTACTGTCTAAGGAGTGTTGGTGAGTCGTTGCAGTGCATCTTGTAGATGGTACACACTGCTGCTACTGAACGTCAGTGGTGGAGGGTCTGGATGCTTATGGATGTGGTGCCGATTAAGTGGGTTGCTTTGTCCTGGATGGTGTCAAGCTTCTTGAGTGTTGTTGGGGCTGCATCCATCCAGACAAGTGGGGAGTATTCCATCACACTCCTGACTTCTACGTCGATGGTGGACAGGCTTTCAAGAGTCAGGAGGTGAATTATCTATTGCACGATTGTTAGCCTTTGACCTTATGTTGTAGCCACGGTGTTTATGTAGCATCTCCTAACCTCTAGTAACCTTCTGCATCTGAAGCTTTGTTTTCCTGGACATGGAGGTGACTCTTGTTATCCTCTCTGTGCTAAACATTCACTCCTGCTCGTGAACCTGGTCCATTCCCTGACCCATGCTGGTTCCTTTAGACTCTAAGCCCTAACTCAATCACTCTCCCAGATCTGAAGTTTAAGTGCTTTTGCCCATTGGCAAGTGAAGCTTGATTCCTCCTGTTCTGCAGGCCCATGGCTAGAATTCCTGGAGGTCACCAATGTGCTGCACAACTCCTTACTGATAATGAATGTAGGTGGTTAGTGGAAGTGTGGAAAAGCTTGATGATTTATAAACATTGCAGCTTCGATGATACTTTTTGGAACAGTGGAGCAGAGCTACTGAGAGGTTAATGAAACACTTCACTGTGGTGAGCCAGGTCTCTTTGTAATTACTGTGCTGAAGAGCAGAGTGTTAGGAAATGAGTTTGCACCTCTCAATTCCCCAAGTGGCGAGTTCCTAGTCACAGTTAAATAATTACTATACCAAAAAGAGACACACTTTTAATAAAGCTGTATTGAAAATCCTGTGCCATTGATATTGGAGTTGCTATTTCACCTCTTACTGTGTGCAGTGTTTTCCTGAATGTGTGCCCTCAGACACAGACTGGAGTTTGGAACTTGGCAATAGTACTGAAGGCTTGTGCTCTGCAGCTTTGCGCTATGGGTTAGATCTGCCTTTGGCCTGGGAACTAAAGAGGGGAGTTAACCCCGGTGTCCCAGGCCAACACCTATCGCCCTACCAAAACTCGTCACTCATCGCCTTTCTGTTTGTGGGATCTTGCTGTGTGAAAATTGGCTGCCATGTTTCCTACATCTCAGCATTGACTAAAGTGTTTGAGATGTCCTGGGGTTGGGAAAGTTGCTGTACAAATGGATGGTGCGAGATGATGAATCAAGCTCAGTAACAGACACTGGCACTGAGCTCTGGCACCATCTCCAGACCAGATTCTGGCGTCAGCTTTGTGCCAGCCGAAATGATTAAGATCAGGGTTCCCATGGGAATGTTGCAGGAACTGCCCATGTGCAATGAGTATTCAGACAGAGAATGGAGTGGGAGGAAGAGGAGAGAGAGACTTGTCTTTATACATCTCCAGCACCATGACAACAACAATGCTCCTAAGATACAAATGTACTTTCAGAAGCTCCTATGTATTTACAGCATGGAGTTCCTGTAGCAGTGAAAGTGCCTCAGACTGATAGCTTTTCATTTCTCACCAGCATTCCCTGTCTATTAGGGTTGACACCATCCTCTTCAAATTGTAAAGTGCACATTCTACTCTACAAAAATAAAGAAAGATCTGTAAGGTTTGGGTTTGTGTAGGGAGGAACTCAAATGTCCACCCAATGCCCACCAGCATGCCAGCTAAGAGGATATAATTCAAAGGACATTATGGTGCTCAGCTCCATGTTTTCTGAGTGCTTGCCTGAGGCCACTTCTTCACTGTGTCTCTGTCAGAAATTTACCAGGGAATTGTTAAACCAAGCCCTGCTGTGGTAGAGGTGACCCATCCCTGGCAAAGTGGGAAGGAGAGCAGTAGAAAGGTCTTTCGGTTTCTAGCTGTGCGATCCTGCTGTGCGCAAAGTGGCTGGGGGTCCAGAGACAGCTGTATATGGTAGTTGGTGCACGGATTATCACGCTGACGCTTTACATTAGTGAGAACACAATAGTGGGACTTTTTACTTTGGAATAACGTAGTGTTTAAGGCAGAAAAACAGATCATTTGGCTCCTGTGGTCAAATTTCATACAATTCTCCTCTTAGCGTCTCTCCCCCCATCCTGCACCATCTCACCTTATCAACATATCCTCCTGATCCTGTCTCACTGATGTGCTTTTTCTCAGTGCTGTTCATCTCCATCACTCCCTGCCAGGCTGCACCTACACACCACTCTCTCGATAAAGAATTACTGACTGTCTTATACACTTCCAGCCCCTGGCATTGAATTCCCAGTGTCTTTTCCCACATCTTCTTGGCTCTTTGCCTTTACCTGGGAGCTTGGTTTGGTCTAAGATCAGAAATAGTAAAGATCTCTGAGCACTGAGCTAACCCACTGTATGGAGGGAGTCAATAATACCCAGAGCACTGAGCTAACCCTCTGTATGATGGACATAATCAATCAAGATATTCACAACAGGCTGAAAGCAGCACTTAACCTAATCAGGGAGGGCACCAGAGAAAGAAAAAACTATTTCCCAGAAACATGTTTCAATAAAGCTGTTTTTACAAAGTAATTTAACATCATTAAATCTCTATAGTGTAGGGCAAGCCATTTGGCCCATCAAGTCTACACTGTCCCTCCAAAGAGAATCCCACCCGACCCACTCCTCTACCCTATCCCTGTAGCCATATATTTCCCATGGCTAACCCACCTAGCCTGCTCTGCTGGACACTACAGGTAATTTAGCCTGGCCAATCCACCCTCACCTGCACAGTTTTAGACTGTGGGAGAAAACCAGAGCACCCAGAGGAAATCCACACAGACATAGGGATTACATGCAAACTCTGCACAGACTGTTGCCTGAGGGTGGGATTGATCCTGGGTCCCTGGTGCTGTGAAGTAGGAGTGCTAACCACTGAGACACCATGCCACCCTAAAGCAGCACCTCTGTTTCTGCTTGGCTTCAAATCGGGGACCTTTCATGTGTGAGGCAAATGTGATAACCACTACAGTACAGAAACACGACATGAATAAGGAAACTCTTTACTTCCTCAACCCCAACCTCAAACTTCCTTTCTCCTCCCCAAATCGTTGGCATCAGAATCCTATCTTCCCTCACCTCTCGACCTTGTTCCCTTCCAGAATTCAAACTCCAGCCCCACTTCACACGTCCTCCACCCCAATCCCCTCATCTTCTATCTTACCATCCCTCCAACCCCAACAGCCCCTACTCACCATTCCCTCCTCCAGAAACATAACTCCCACTCCCTCCAACCCAGCCTGATGAGAGGTATCCTTGACAATTGACAACCCTGCTTTCTGCCTCCAACCTGCTGATGTGCCTTGTTACTGGGCAGAAAGCAATAAAGTGGAGATAGCCTCATTCATGTAACCCATCTGAAAACTGGCTAGGTCCTAACCCAGCCCTAGACTGAACCACTTTTAGCAATCTTGCATCGTGATGAGCCAACAGGGGAAATGAATGGGATGTTCTCCACCCAAGTTTCAAGCTTTTTTGCTGACAGACTATATTTTATCGACTCAGTGCAAGTCATTATCCAACCCTTACTTCAAAGACTTTGACGACAAGGTACAAAGACAGAGTAATGCGATTCTTCCTCTCCAGTCTAATTCCGTTTGAAGATTAATAAAAGGTATTGACAGAGGAACCTTTAGACAGCGATTGAGATTCCCCTTTTTAATGTAGTGTCTCTCAGTCTGTCAATGTCTCAACAACTGGTGAAGATTTGATGTCTGACTCAGCTCACGGTCAGTGCTGTAGGGATTTAATCTCCATCTGACAGGGAAGTGATGAATTTGCTTATGGAAAGTAGGATTTTACTGCCTCAAGAAATTCAATATAATGTGTCAGCCGAGGAACAGCGTTCGTATGGAGCTTCTAACAACAGTCATAGGGAAACATTGAGGAGAGGTTGGAGTCTTCTGACCAGGAGGGAAAGTTCTGAGACAGAGAGAGAGAGGAAATATAATGAGGAAACCTGTAAGAATTCAGTGGGAAATGTAATTTAACTAATGAAGTGCAAATGAGGTCCCAGGTTCCTATGAATGGTTGGGCCATTACAGAAAATGCTGAGCACAATGCTCAGCGATTAATGATGGGTGGAATGTAGCCATAATTGTGTGAACAGTTGAGGGTGAGGATGTTCAGGAATGCTCGATTTTTACCAATCTCAAATCCTGAGCCACTTTTCACTGAGAACTATGAACACAGGTGGACATCTCACTTCCTGTTTCATCCTCTGCTGAATGTACAGAAAGCAAGATGGCTGACTTTCTAAAATGGTGGGCAATAGCCACACTGCCTTGTTGCTCCCAACGCTGTGACCTCATGCCTGTTGCTGGCCACTTGGAGCAGACTCTTTAAAATGGCAACAGGGGTCCCATGATGAATAGAAGATCCATATTGGCATTTTGGGCAGAGAGTGGGCTATTTGTGCTGCTGCCGTTGTACTGGCAGCCCTGATATTGGACCCTTGCGTAGTTGATATATGTGTGTGTGTGTGTGTATCTGTTTGTAGGTGTGTATGAGTAGGGAGTGTTGGTGCAGGTGTCTATGCATTTGTATGGGTGGATGAGAGAGAGAGAGCACACAACTAAAATGAGGGGGAGAGTGTTGGGGTGGAGGGAGAGTTGAGGAGAAAGGAAAGAGTTAGGGCAGAAGGGGGGAGATAGGGGAGAGTTGGAGGAAATGGAAGAGTTGGGAAGGGGGGAGAGTTGGGGAGAATGGGGAGAGTTGGGGGAGAAAGAGAAGATTGGGGGAGAAAGGGAAGAGATGAAGTGAGGGGGAAGATTGGATGAGGGGCAGAGTTGGGGAGAAGGGAAGAGTTGAGGTGAGGGGAGAATTGAAGTGGGGAAAGAGTTAGGAAGAAGGGGTGTTGGGGTGAGGGGAGAGTTGGAATGACAGGGTAGTTGGCGTGAGGGGAGAGTTGGGGTGAGGAGGAGAGTTGGAGTGAGGGGGTTTTGGGATGAGGGGTTAGTTCGGATGAGGGAGGGGGTTGGGTGAAGGGGAGAGTTGAGGTGAAGAGGGAGTGACTGTGAGGGGGAGAGTTGGGGTAAGGGGGGAGTTGGGTTGAGGGGCGAGTTGGATGAGGGGGGAATTGGGGTGAGAGGGAGAGTTGGGTGAAGGGGAGAGTTGGAGTGAGGTGAGATTCGGGATAAGGGGAGAGAAGGGGGAGTGGCAGTGAGGGGGAGAGTTGGGGTAAGGGGGAGAGTTGGGGTGATGGAGAGAGTTGGGGTGACGGGGAGAGTTGAGTGAGGGGGTTTTGGGGTGAGGGGAGAGTTGGGGAAGGGGAGAGTTGGGGTGAGGTGAGATTTGGGGTGAGGGGGAGGGTTGGGATGAAGGGGGAGTGGCGGTGAGGGCGAGAGTTGGGGTGAGGGGTGAGTTGGGATAACGGGGAGAGTTGGGGTGAGGGGGAGAGTTGGGGTGAGGCATGAGTTGGGATAAGGGGAGTTGGGGTGAGGGGCGAGTTGGATGAGGGGGCATTGGGGTCAGGGGGAGTTGGGGTGAGGGGCAAGTTGGCTGAGGGGGGCATTGGGGTCGGGGGAGTTGGGGTGAGGGGCGAGTTGGATGAGGGAGGAGTTGGGGTGAGGGGCGAGTTGGATGAGGGGGCCATTGGGGTCGGGGGAGTTGGGGTGAAGGGCGAGTTGGATGAGGGGGGAGTTGGGATGAGGGGATGGTTGGGGGAGGGGAGTGAGAATTGGAGTGTTACCGCTGGAATGATGGATGGTCCATTGTGGAATGAGCCGATGTTGCTGTTTATAATGTTGATTAAAAATAGTGCAAAGCCCCAGGAGCAGATAAAAGGACAAGTTGAACTGTTTGTCCTAGATTAACTTGTTATTCCTATTCCTATCCCTGAAATATCCTGTGCCCTTGCAGACTGCGGCAAGTTAAGAATGTATTGCTGTTACTGATGTTCAGACAATCACGTTCTCTGTAAAGCAAAACCAGTCAGTTACAACTCCCCAGCTCCGCTGTTATACAGAGGAGGCCAGTTTAAGATGATGATACAGGGATGTTCCATTGTCTCATTGCATCTGGGAATCTTTGGAACAAAAACAAAGTTGCTGGAGAAGCTCAGCAGGTCTGGCAGCATCTGTGAAGCAGAATACAGAGTTAACGTTTCGGGTCTGGTGACCCTTCCTCCGAACACCCAAAACAGGAACACCCTGTTCCTGATTTACAGCATCCGTGGTTCTTTTGGGAATCTTTGGGAAGGTTTTGGACACCAGATGGGAAGAAAATAAAATGTTTATTCATTTAAACATCAGTAAATCCCAGTATAGAACCTTCGCAGAATCAAAGTACTGAGGGAGTGCAGCCCTGTTAGGCTGTGTTAAACTGAGACATCAATCATCCTCTCAGCTGAAAAGCTGGTTTGAAGATGCTTACGCAGGTTGTCCCTGGAGTCCTGGGTAATATCCATCCCTTGGGCAACATTGCCAAAAACAGACAGCCTGGCCTTTTAATAGCTTGCTGTGTGCAAATTGGCTGCTACTTACAGAAGTCACCACATTCTAGAAAGTATTTCATTGGCTGTAAAAAGACTTTGTAGTTTCCTGAGTCAAAGGTCCCAAGACCATGCAAATTTAAAGGATCAGAAGTCCCAACTGAGAGGAACTATTAGGGAACAGGATCAGAAATTGCTGCAGAAACGCAGCATCTATGGAGAGAAAGTTAACGTTTCAGGTCCAGTAACCCTTCTTCAGAAACATACTGGATTCTGGTTGGTGTGTCAAGGGAGAGGGATGATATGAAAACAGAGCCAGATAATGAAAAGTCTCAAACAAAATCCTTCTTAGTGTGGTGAGCCTGAAGATTATCTTGGTATCTAATCCACTTTACTCAGTTACATAAGCTAACGAAAGACAGGAAAAGACGAGTTGTTCCATCAAACCTGCCTGACATTGTCTGGAGCAACATGATTAGGCACTTATGACTCTCTCCAAAGACTGTGTAATCTCCGAGAGCAGGACAAAAAAACCCAGGGACCAAAAACGAGGGAGTAAGATTTGGGTGAATTCTTTTCGATCCCCTTCGATACTCAGAACCAAGCCTGCGAGATCACATTCCCTTTGATGTATGTTCACTGCAAAATTGAATATATTCATTTGGCCTTCAAAGGTTTCTTCTGTAAGATTAGAGCAAACTACTGCTGATGCTGGAAGTCTGAGATAAAAACAGAAAGTGCTGGAGAAACTCAGCAGGTCTGGCAGCATCCATGCGGGGGGGGGGGGGGGAGAGAGAAAGAGAGAGTCTTGAATTCCAAAGACGAGTCACATTGGTAGCGAAACACTAACTTTGTATCTCTGTTTCCATAGATGCTGCCAGACCTGCTGAGTTCCTCCAGAACTTGCTGCTTTTTTAAAATTTCCATTAAGTAGTGTTTGTGTTTGTTCACCAAGTCAATGCGCCAGCTCATCCCATCAGATCAATCTTGGCTCCAGGACTATTATGGAACAGGCAAGAGATCCCCCATCGAGAAAAGTGACATTTTTTCATCCAATCATCACCTGTGTCTTTTCCTTTTCAGTAATGCCCCTTTCTCATTGGCTGCGGCATTGGCAAGGGCAACAACAAATGAAATTCTTCAGAGTGACCTTTCTGCTCTCCATTATGTGCCGAAACTTCTGGATGGGACTGACGGGGTCACACGTGAGTATTTCTTAATTCACCACTGGCACATGGGTGTCATTGTTTGAGCCAGCATTTATTGCCTGTCCCTAGTTGCCCCTTGAGAAGGTGGTGGTGAGCTGCCTTCTTGAACTGCTACAGTCCACCTGCTGTGGGATACCCAGACTGCTGTCGGGGAGGGAGTTCCACATTTCTGAGCCAGTGACAATGAAGGAACAGTGATAAATTTCCAAGAGGGTGAATGGCTTGAGGGAACTTGTAGGTGATGGTGTTCCCATGTGTTTACTGCCCTTGTGTTTCTAGATAGTAGTCATGTTTGAAAGGAGCTGTTTGACGAACCTTGGTGAACTTCTGCAGTGCATGTTGTAGATGGTACATACTGCTGCTACTGAGTTTTGGTGGTGGAGGAAGTGAATTTTGAAGGTGCTTGAAGGGGAGCCAATTATCCAGAAATGGAAACTAAAATTCATGCAAAATCTCAGCAGGTCCGGCAGCATCTGTGGAGAGAAAGTAGAGTTAACTTTTCAGGTCCAGTGACCCTTCTTCAGGTCCTTTCATTCTGAAGTTCTTTCATTCTTTTGTCCAATGGTTGGTAAGACTGGATATTGGAGTTTAGAAGAATGAAAGGTGATGTCATTGAAACAGATACGATCCTGAAGTAGCCTGATAGGGCAGATTCTCTCCCTGTGAGAGAGACTGGAACCAGGAGGCACAATTTATATAAATAAAGGGTTTCCTGTTTAAGGTGGAGATAAAGAGAAATAGTCTCCTTTTCAGGCTTCATCAGACTCTGGAACTCTCCTAGACAGTGATGGAGGCTGGGTCATGAGTATTCTTCAGGCAGAGCTTGGAAGATTCTTCACTGACAGGGGAATTATGGGTAGCTGTGCAGTGGAGTTGAATTCATGGTTGGGCCAGCCATGATCTTATCAAAAAGTAGAGCAGGCTCAAGGGGCCGAATGGCCTGCTCCTGCTCCTAATCTTTACATATGTCTCGACACGGACCTTTTAGGATCTGCGCGTGGAATACAGCCCGGTGTTGGGATCAGGGCCTTGAAGCTAAAGTTCAGCCCATCGTTTCCAATCACCATCAAGTATAGCAGCGACCCAGTATCACTCTGCTCACACTCTGTCTTTCTCTCTCTCTCTCTCTGTCCCCGAGACTGAGTGAGCTATGATTCACTGTACAATTGCCCCTCCACTTGTACAATTACAAGTGGAGGCTTGGGGACCACTTTGCAGAACATCTACGCTTGGTTCGCACTAAACAACTGCACCTCCCAGTCGCGAACCATTTCAACTCCCCCTCCCATTCCACAGATGACATGTCCACCCTGGGCCTCCTGCTGTGCCACAACAATGCTACCCGAAGGTTGCAGGAACAGCAACTCATATTCCGCTTGGGAACCCTGCAGCCCAATGGTATCAATGTGGATTTCACAAGCTTCAAAATCTCCCCTCCCCGCAACCGCATCCCAAAACCAGCCCAGCTCATCCCCGCCTCCCTAACCTGTCCTTCCTCTCACCTATCCCCTCCTCCCACTTCAAGCCCCACCCCCATCTACTACCTACTAACCTCATCCCGCCCCCTTGACCTGTCTGTCCTCCCTGGACTGACCTATCTCCTCCCTACCTCCCCACGTATGCTCACCTTTACAGGCTCCATCCCCGCCTCTTTGACCAGTCTGTCTCCTCTCCACTTATCTTCTCCTCTATCTATCTTCTATCCGCTTCCCCCTCTCTCCCTATTTATTTCAGAACCCCCTTCCCCTCCCCCATTTCTGAAGAAGGGTCTAGGCCCAAAACGTCAAGCTTTCCTGCTCCTATGATGTTGCTTGGCCTGCTGTGTTCATCCAGCTCTACACCTTGTTATCTCAGCTTCATATTCCACATTTAGTTAAGCTGAATTCAGATCCCACTGGATGCTGCTGTAGTGGGATTTGAACCCATCTCTGCAGAGCATTAGCCTGGACTTGCAGGAATTCCTAGTTCAGTGACATTACTACCGTTCCACTATCTGTCTCCAAGAAACTGTGGAAAGCGGGTGGCTGATTCTCTGATCTTCCGTTTCCTGCAGTTGCACTTTGTTAAAACAATGTCCCCTTCTTCTTTCCCCAGTAACTCTTCCTGGGGTGTGTTTCTGTGCCATATCCATCCAGGATTCTGCATGAATGTAAAAGGCAAGAGCATGGCATTAGATAACACAGCTGGTGCAGGCATGAGGCGTTGAATGGCCTCCTTCAGCTCCGTGATACTTCTGTGATTCTGTGAACTTGGGATTTGTGTGATTGTAGACTGCAATTTTGTCTTAACCATCCCTAAACAAGACAAGAGGAGATGCGCTGCTGTGGAAGTGTGTACCTGTATTTACTACTAGTCAGACTCATATTTTCTCAGTGTTATGAGATGCAGTGCTTGCTGTCCCCTGTACTGGACAGTATACACTGGGCTCTCCCAGCCCAAGGGCAAGGTGTGACTGAACCCATAGCTGAGGGGTGGGGGTCACAGAGCACTGAGAATAATTTCAAGGACAGGTCAAACAGTCTGAAGCTGCGTTGCCTGGTAACTGTTCATCAGTTGGCTTTTGCTGATTGTGTGGGATGAAATGAGAAATGCTCCTTGTGATATTAATGCCAATTGTGTGATCTTCTCAAGGGCAAAGCCATGCTTTGAGAATTGCACGAACACAGTGAATTCCTCAGTGCTTGCTGTAAATGAGGTTAAAATGGAGAGAGAGAGAGATTTGAAAAGAGGCAAGATTGAAATGAAATGCCGCAGTACAGAGGATGTCCTTTATCACAGACAGTTTGAGTCTGGGGGGCGACTGGAGAGCAAGACAGTGACAGATGACTGTATTTCTACTGAGGTCAGTCTCTGTGACTGCAAATCTAAGGCAGTACCCGTGTGTCCTCATTTCAGGGTAGAGATGCTCTAAAAACTTCTTTCTGTGCAGTTCCATTTATTGTTTAGGGTGCATTATTTAAAGGCAGAAAAACTACAGAAAGCTGCAACACAAAGGGACTTGAGAGGTACTTAATGCAGAAAATGCAGAAAGCTAGCACACAGGTACAGCAGGTAATCAGGAAGGTTAATGGAATTTTGGCTCTGATTTGAAGGGGGTTGGAGTATAAGAGTAGGGAAATCTTATTGCAACTGCACAAGGTGCTGGGGAGACCACATATGGATTACTGACACTGTTTTGAACCTCTTGTTTAAGGAAAGATATCACTTCATTAGACGAGGGCCTCCTCCTGTTCCTATTTCTCATGGTCTTAGATATCCACTGTTAGCTGGTTGGATACTGAAGGACCCTGGCGTGACTGCTCTTAAGTGATGGGGTTGGCCAAGGAGCCCCATCTGGTGGGGAGAGCCCCTCACTCCGCACCAACACAGTACAGCAGGTCAACTTAACAAATAGGAGCTGGAGTAGGCCATTCAGCTCCTTGCACCTGCTACCATTCAACAAGATCATGGCTGGTTTTTGATTTCAACACCACTTCCCTCACTAGTGTCATATTATTTCACTCCCTTATTCCCAAAAATACTTATCCATCTCTGTACACTGAATACCCTAGAGAATTCCAAAGACGGAAACCCTTTGAGTGAAGAAATTTCTCCTCTCAATAGCTGACCCTGTTATTCTGAACCTGTGATCCCATTTTCCAGATGCCCCAGCCATTGAGGCTATCTGTTCTGTGAAGAACTTTGATGCGATCTCCTCTCATTACTGGAGACTCCAGAGAGCGCTGATCCAAATCTCTCCCCATTGGGCAATTCTTTCCGCCCAGGACCAGCTGAGTGAGCCTCCACTGTACTCCTTCAAGGGCAGCAGTGTCTCTCACAGAGGGAGGTGTGCAGATCCCTTCTCAAACACTGCAGTATAACGACCCCTTCTTTCCACAGACCCCTTTTTGTTAAGTCAAAAGCTCAAACATTGCAACATAGTGTGTATTCATTTTGTGGAGTCACAGCTCAAACCGTGTTACAGAGGCCACGTTATTCACATGTACAGACCATGTTATACACCCGTACAGACCATGTTACTCACATGTACTGACCATGTTATACACTGTACACATCATGTTATACACCTGTACAGACCATGTTACACACATGAACAGGTCGTGTTGCACACTTGTACAAATTATGTTATACACCTGTACAGACCATGTTACTCAATTGTACTGACCATGTTATACACTGTACACATCGTGTTATACACCTGTACAGACTGTGTTACACACATGAACAAGTCACGTTACACACCTGTACAGATCATGTTATACATATGTTCAGACCATGTTACATGCCTGTACACACCATGTTATACACATGTATAGATCATGTTACACACCTGTATGAGCCTTGCTGCACTCTCTGAACATTTTATAATACATCTGTGCATGTGCTGCTGGCTTCATCATGAGGAGACATGAAATAGCAATCAGTCTCATTTACAGCCTTTTGACAAATCTGAAGCCAGAGCTTTCTCAACCTTTGCAATAGAACATAAGAAATGAAGGGACAGATTGAAATAATGAGCTCAGAATTGACTTCCTGGTCCAAACAATTTAAAGGGATGGATGAAATATCCAGAGGAAATTTTGTGGTGCTATCTGTAGCCTGCCCTCAATGCCTAAGGAAAGTGTATTCGTAACATGGCCAACCTGGCTGTCTGTAAACTCTTCAAATACATGCCAATGGCAGATGGTGAGGGTGGGAGAAATTCCTGGTCAACTGTGTGACGGAAAAACAATTTGAGCTGCAACTATCACTATCCACAACTCAGGAAAACAGCAGGTTTCCAGACAAAGTGGAACTTCCTGAGTAATGGTGGTATTTTCTGATCTACCTATTATTGGCACCACTACAGCATGTGGGACTTGAACCTGGGCCTCCTGGATCAGAGGTAAGGACACTATCACTGCCCTCCCTCTTAGTGACATATAACACGCCAACAACAAGATGCCAATGTCTAGTCAGTCACATTGTTAATATTGTTAATGTCTTTATTTAAGGTTAAGATGAAAAGAGTAGTGCCAATATATTGTGTAGGAGCTGGGAAGGCTATTGTGGTGCAGTGTTAGTGTCCCTATCTCTGAGCCAGGAGGCCTGAGTTCAAGTCCCACCAGCTCCTGAGGTGCGTAATAACATCTTCGAACAGACTGATCAGGTATTATCCGCAAGCTTACTCATGACTTAAAAAGTACCATATATAAGGAGCAGTTGTAGCACTGGTGTGGTGGAAAGAGCTGTAAGACTGAGTAGTCAATAAACTCTTATCCACGAATTAAGGTGTCTTGACTCCTGTCTCAATGACTGGCTTGGATCCAGACTGATGTAAAATGCTCAAAACTCAAAAATGCTCACAGATTGATAGGTGTCTCACCTGCTGAGAACATTTCAGTTGGAAATACTGGGTAATGTGGGCAGAATAGAAGAAAGGTCAGTTTATGATCAAGAATACACAGAATTTGCTTTCACAAAATCGGAGCAGAGCGAGAGAGAATTCAGAAAGAGCTGTCCATTCAGCACCACTGGAGTCAGTCTCTTATATCAGAGGGTTTCTTCTCACCATAGAATCCCTACAGTGTGGAAACAGGCCATTTGGCCCAACATGTCCACAGTGACCCTCCGAAGAGCATCTTACCCAGGCACAACCCCTTACCCTATTCCTATAACCCTGCATTTCCCATGGCTAATGCACCTAACCTTACACATCCCTGAACATTAGGGACAATTTAGCATGGCTGATCCACCTAACTTGCACAAATTTGGTATGTGGGAGGAAACTGGAGCACCTGGCAGAAACCCACACAGACATGGGGAGAACATGCATACTCTACACAAAGAGTCGCCCCAGGGTGGACGTGAACCCGAGCCCCTGGCGCTGTAAGGCAACAGAACTAACCACTGAGCCACCATGCCACCCAACCAGCAAAACTCTGTATCTTAAGGTTTGTTTAGCTCAGTCAGCTTGGAATTAAGTTTTAAATATTAGTTTGTGAGATGTAGCCATTGTTGGCCAGATCAGCGTTCATCAGCCATCTCTGATTGCTCCTTCAGAAGCTGGTAGTGAACTGCCTTATTGAACTGCTGCCGTCCACATACAATAAGTGGACCCTCAATGCTGTTAAGGAGGGAGTTCCAGGGTTTTGACCCAGTGACACTTAAGGAACAATGATATATTTCCAAGTCAGGATGGTGAATGGCTTGGAGGGGGACTTGCAGGTGGTAGTGTTCCCATGTAGCTGCTGGTCTTGTCCTTCTAGATGGAAGTAGTTGTGGGTTTGGAAGGTGCTGTCTAAGGATCTTTGATGAATTTTTGCAGTGAATCTTGCAGATAGTACACACTGCTGCTACTGAGCGTTGCTGATGAAGGGAGTGGATGCTTGTGGATGTGATAACAATCAAGAAGGCTGCTTTGCCCTGGATGATGTAAAGTTTCTTGAGTGTTTTTGGAGGTACACCCATCCAAGCAAGTGGGGAGTATTCCATCACACTCCTGACATGTGCCTCGAGTTTGACAATGTTCTGGCAAAACAAGTTTAAAATGAAAAGTTGAACCGATACTTTTAAGGTTTTGGCTTGAAAACCCCTTGCAAACAATAATATGTTCATGAGAGTCAGCTGAGGAGAAGTGAAGTGTTTAATGTTGACTGCACAGAATAAGGGGACTTGGACTGAGTTTACTTGTCACTAGGAGAGATACATGATACATACTGTACTGAGTCACTGATATCTCACAGCCTGCTGCTGAGAGGGAGGGATAGGTTTCTGCATGATTGCTCCTTACTGCTTGCTGAGTCAGCTGTGTGTTCTCAGGCCCCCTACCCCACTGTGAATGATTGATGAGTAATACTGCGCACTGCAGCCTGGCCGAGACAGAGGGATGTTTTCCACACGGCCCTCGAGTAATTATTTATGTTGTGTGGAAATTTTACTGAGCACCTGTTGGGGGAGGGTAGCAAATGCTCAGTACTCCAATTTAAATTCCAGTCCTGTAACCCTTATTGCCATTCTCCGGTAAGCTAGTGTTAAACAAAAGAGATTGGCCTTTTATATAAAGCTTTTTACAAGCTCAGGATGGTCCAAACCAGTTAACAGCTAATGAAATGCCCTTCTGAAGTACAGCCATCGCTCTTATAATAGACATGTGGCAACCAGCTTGTGCACAGCAAAATCCCATAAGCAGTAAAGAGATTGTGACCAGATAATCTGTGCTGTTGATTGAGGGATTAGTATTGACCAGGGTGCTGAAAATCCTTTAAAATCATGCTGTCTTTTCTTTTACCACCCCAAGGGGGTTCAACAGACAGGTCTTCAGCTTATTGTCTCCTTCGGCAGTGTATCAATCCTGCAGTAAAGCACTGAAGCTTCAGCCTGGATCTTGTGCTCTGGTCTGAGCATAGGCAGTCAGTGTCTTACCCTCCTGAATCAGTGGTGAAAGCACTACCCGCTGAGCCATGACTGACACTTAGACTTTGAGTAGCACAATGGGAATTTCCAGCTCAGGATCTCTGTTCCTTTTTATTTGTCCCTAAAACTATAGGAGAGATAATTGATTACTCAATCCCCTTTTCGCTGCAATTCTACTGATTTTCTGTCCCTTACCCTGTCCTCCCCTCATCCTCTGAGCTGGTCTCAAGTAATGGACACCATCAGTCAGGCGTCTGTCTCACACAGGCACAAGCAGACACACATATTAACATACACACGCACAGATATATAGACACATACACACGTAAACATATACTTGTGCAGACATACACACATAAACATGTACTCAAGACAGGTATACACACATACTTGCACAGATACATACACATACAGACACACAGATACAAACGTACATGCACATACACATGCACAGATACACACAGATAAATCTCATGTCCTGGTGACTCTCTGTTGATTGATTTTGGAAAGTGAGCTATTCCTCAGTAAATACTAGGCTGTGTGAGAGAAATGGAACATGGAGAAGAGATAATTATTGGAGAATACGTGTTGATCTCCAGTCATAGAGACGTACAGCATGGTAACAGACCCTCTAGTCCAACTCGTTCACACCGACAAGGTATCTTAAATAAATCTACTCCCAGCATTTGGCCCATATCTCTCAAAACCCGTCTTATTCGTATACCCATCCAGATGCCTTTTAAATGTTGTGATTGTACCAGCCTCTACCACTTCCTCTGACAGCTCCTCCCATACATGTACCACCCACTGCATGAAAAGGTTGCCCCTTAGGTCCCTTTAAAATCTTTCCCCTCTCACCTTAAACCTATGCCCTCTACATTTGGATTTCCCCACTTTGGGAAAAAGACCTTGTTTATTTACCCCTTCCATGGCCCTCATGATTGTATAAACCTCAATAAGGTCACTCAGCCTTCAATGCTCCAGGGAAAATAGCCCCAGCCTATTCAGCCTGTTCCTTTAGCTCAAACCCATCAACACTGACAATATCCTTGTAAGCCCTTTCTGAACCCTTTCAAGTTTCACGACATCTTTCCTTTAGCAGGGACACCAGAGTTGCATGCAGTATTCCAAAAGTGGCCTAACCAATGTCCTGTACGACCACAACATGACCTTCCAACTCCTATACTCAATGCACTGACCAATAAAGGCAAGCATACCAAACACCCTCTTCACTATCCTTTCTACCTGTGACTCCACTTTAAAGGAAGTATGAACCTGCATTCCAAGGTTTCTTTGTTCAGCAACACTCCCCAGGACCTTACCATCAAGTGTTTAAGTCCTGCCCTGATTTGCCTTTCCAAAATGCAGCACCTCACATTTATCTAAATTAAACTCCATCTGCCACTCCTCGGCCCATTGGCCCATCTGCTCAAGATCCCGTTGTACTCTGAGGTAACCTTCTTCGCTGTCCACTACACATCCAATTTTGGTGTCACCTGCCAATTTAGTAACCATAACTTCTACGTTCACATCCAAATCATTTGTATAAATAACGAAAAGCAGTGAACCCAGCATTGATCCTTGTGGCACACTGTTGGTGTGGCCTCCAGTTTGAAAAGCAACCTCCATCACCCTTTCCCCTTCCTCATGCTGTCCCCAGTAACTGCAGTGATGGTGTGTATGTATCTGTTTTTTGACTGTGTGTGGGGAAACCCTGCGAAGGGCAGCCTTTGATTATCATTGACAGCTGACTCGAAGAAGTGAGCTCTGTAGCGCTGCTTCGAGAAGTTTGACAGCTGTTTACAAAGGGGTTTTAATGATCTCTTGTCAACATTCCCAGCCATTTCCCTCCTTCACAGAGTCATAGCCAATTCTAGTGTGCACTCTCCCATCTCCTATTTCTCACTCACTCACTACTAAATCACAACTCACTCACTCACCAGTCACTTATTCACAATTCCTCACTCACTCACGACTCACTCATTCACGTGACAAACATGCACCTAACCAAAGCGCTCACTCACAGCTGTTCAACTGTGACAGTCCTTACAGCTCAGCCTGACTCTGACTTCGCTCACAATTCTAAATCTGGTTACACAATTCCTGGAGGCCCAGTGTGAAAAAGCAGTAACACTTAGGGGTAGAATCGGTCCATTGTGTCTATACTGGCTCCTGAAAGAGCTACTCAGTTAGTCCCAATTTCCAGTCCTATCGCCACTGAATGTAGGTGTCATACTGGAGCTTCATTTTGGAGATAATGTATAACAAGGTGGTCCAGACCAGGTTGTGTCATTCATGTGATTTACTGTTTTTTTCCCTTCTCAGGAACATTGTCAGATGACCTCCTGTCTCAAACCCCTGCCCGCCTGCCAGTAGCAGTCCACTGTTTACATCTGCATGACAACCGGTCAATGTGAAAGTAAAACAGACTCATCATCACCAGACTGAATGATCCTTGACTGTCAGTCAAACCATCTTTACATCCACATGTCCGATGCTTTTATACATACAGTAATGAAGTGCTCAAAGAACGTGCTAAAACACAGTCTTTAATGACCTGGTGATTTTTCTCCTGGATAATGCATGTTTAGTTGCACAGTACTCTGTATGCAGTCTCACCGATGTCCTGTACAGTCATTGCAAGGCTTCTGTTTTTTTCTCGCAATAAAGGCCAACATTGCATGCACCTTCCTCATTACTTGCTACATCTGCCGCAACCTTTCATGATTGAGATGAGGTAGGATTTCTTCAGCCAGAGGATGGAGAATCTGTGGAACTCATTGCCGCAGAAGGCTGTGGAGATCAAGTCATTCAGTGTCCTTAAGACAGAGATAAATAAGTTCTTGATTAGTCAGGAGATCAAGGGGAGAGAGCAGGAGAATGGGGTCAAGAAACATAGCAGCCATGATCGAATGGCCTAATTCTGCTCCTATATCCTATGGTCTTCATGTACAAGGATACCCAGAGTCCTCTGTACCACAACAATCTGCCGTCTCCCTTCATGAAGGCTAAAAACCATTTAAAAATACAAACCAGCAAAATATGACATTCCAATTTTCAGTCAATAATGACCTTTGGAAAAGGAACTGGATAAATACTTGTTACAGAGACAGTAGGAACTGCCGATGCTGGAGAATCTGAGATAACAAGGTGTAGAGCTGGTG
>JAHRHZ010000066.1:24324109-24420046 GCA_024137785.1 Ginglymostoma cirratum | reverse complement strand
AGAATCCCCTTCCTCTCCCCCATTTCTGAAGAAGGGTCTAGATCTAAAACGTCAGCTTTCCTGCTCCTCTGATGCTGCTTGGCCTGCTGCGTTCATCCAGCTCTACACCTTGTTATCTCTGGACAAATACTTGGACAAGATCATGATGCAGAAATAGCAGTTGAGTGGGAACTCTCTCAAAGAGCTACAGTATGCTGAATGAGCTGAATGACTTCCTCCTGTACTGTCTCAATTTCATTGTTACACACACAGAATGACCAACACTTGGAACAGGTGTCTAGGTAGACTAATGGAATTGTTTAAGAAGTAATAGTAAGGACCCTCTACATATTTGAATTAAGAAACTCTGAATGGGCCTCTCCATCCATTGTGACCCTTGTGATATCTTCAAGCAGGCTACAATTGCCTCAATGTTCAACTGTTACCAAGTCTTGACTAACAAGGGAAACAAAAGTTATCAGGGAGAGGTAGGAAGAGGCAGAAGTCTGGATTTTAGGCCACATTCAGCCACAACTTTATTGACTAAAACTATTAAGAGAAAACTTAGCAGTAAAACACTCTTAAAACTACACAATTTATTAATGCTATAAGACAAAATTAAAAAGCCATAAAAATCTTTAAACTATCAAAGAAAGCATCAATGTCAACCTTGTCATCTGGTTGGTAAAATTTTTGCAATCTTTAAAGAAGTCATCAGTGTATTATTAATGAGGGACTATTTCCCTCAAACTCCAATCTCAAATCCAAAACACTTGATGCTTAGATTTTTCGCCTGCTAGGGGCTGCAGATTTTTGTGTTTTTTCACCTTTTCTCCCCGGGTTTTTTCTGGTGATAAATCAGATCACATCCCTTCAGTTTTCTAACATGCAGAAAGCTAATGTACTCAATGCCTGAGCCATAATCAAATGAGCCATGACCTTATCCAATGGTCGAACAGGCTCAAAGGGTCAAATAGTCTAGTTCTTCTAATTGATTTGTTCAGGGACATCGGAATTCAAACAAATTTGCTTTTGCAGTTTGAAGAATTATTTTGACTTGAAGTGTTAACTCTGTTTCTCTCTCTACAAATGCTGCCAGACTTGTTGAGTTTCTCCAGCAATCTCTGTTTTTATTTCAGATTTCCAGCCACTGCAGTAATTTCCTTTGATTTGATTTTTCCTCTGCTGCCTGTGGGTTGAATAAGGGATTGATCTTATACATTTCCAGAGTTTGACTCAACAAGGCTGTCCCGAATGGTGTTCACCAAACTCCACGAGATCTGCTGCAGCTGGGTGAAAGACTTGCCATTGACACGAAGAACTCATCCCTATTTTGAAACGTCCATTCACGCCATCAAAAACATGCGCAGAAAGATGGAGGACAAACATGTCTGTCTGCCAGACTTCAATACTCTCTTCAATCTAGAGGTAAGTCACAGCTGTGAGCCTGAATGAACATTGTAGGCCCCAGCCAAGCAGTCAATGGGCCCAGGTGATGGTGAGGAGGAGGAAGAATGACAAGGCAGAAGGCAGGAAGGGGCATGAGTTGAGGGGAAAGAAATGTTAGGGCGTGGGAGGAACTGAGTTGAGGAGAATGATAAATGTGGTGGAGGTAGGACAGAGGGAAGCTGAGAGAGAGTGGTGGTGGGACAGAGTGAGGGAAGGAAGGAGGAAGAGGGAACAGTCTGGTGGTCAGAGACCATGTTGGGCTGTGTGCTGTGGCAGTCACACCTGGTACCTCTTGCATTTCTGACATTTCTTCAAAATCCCACAGTCCCAGCGACAGGAACTAAGAATCAGCTCTACTGACTCCTCCCTAAGTATACCCTCTGTCAAGACACCTCACAGCCTCCATTACTCTGCGACACTCTCCCTCTAGTCCATATCTATGTCTATCTTTCATTGCTAATCCATATTTCTAAATTGGCTCATGCTCCCTTTGGGAAGGTACAGCATTGATGTAAACTGATTTGAGCTATCTAGTTGTTGAGATTAACATTGCAAATTTGTCTTCTTTGATCATACAGTTCATTGCCATTTGTTTGAATTTGGTATATATTTGCAAGTGCCAAGGCTACAGGCCAAGTGCAGGAAAATGGGATTAGAATAGTTAGGCAGAGATAGCAAGAACCGTAGATGCTGGAGTCAGAGACAATTCAATATGGAGCTGGAGGAACACAGCAAGCCAAGCAGCATCAGAGGAGCAGGAAAGTTGATGTTTCGGGTCGGGACCCTTCTTAATTTCTGAATAAGAGTCCTGACTGAAAACGTCAGCTTTCTTGCTCCTCTGATGCTGCCTGGCTTGCTGTGTTCCTCCAACTCCACACTGTGTTGTCATAGAATAGTTAGGTGGTTGTTTTGGACTGGTGCAGATTTGATGAGCCGAAGAGTCTTTTTGAGGGCTGTAGACCTCCATGATGATGATTCTACTCCCATTCAGAACTGAACTGCTGTCTCAGTGAATAAACAGCTCCTTTAAATCTGCATTATGACCTCAGCTTACCAATCGCATTGCTGTTTGTGGGATCTTGCAGTGCTCAGATTGTTTCCTACTTGACAGAGACCACAATTCAAAAGAGAGGAAGTGCTTTATTGGCTGTCAATTGTTTGGTGGGGTCCTGGCAGCAGGTCAAGTGCTACTGAAATGCCAGCTCCTTCTCCCCCTTTCTGGCACTTCCTTTTCTTCTCTCACCAGGACCAGGAGGAGCAGTCATTTTTCGCTGTATTCGATGGACATGGAGGAGTAGATGCCGCAATCTATGCCTCCATCCACCTCCATGTGAACCTTGTCCGACAGGAGATCTTCCAGCATGACCCAGCTGAGGCCCTGTGTCGAGCCTTTCGCCTCACAGATGAGCGGTTTGTTCAAAAGGCCGCCCGGGAGGTGAGTGATCATCTCCCACCCACCCCGGGTCAACCGGAAAATTCTACACAACACTCACTGGGCTAAAGAGAATTTTGCAGCACCAAATGAGGCCATTTGGCCTGCCCTATCTGTACTGACTCTTTGAAACACTATGCCTACAGAACTGTGAAACAGGCAAGACATGTATTTACATCAGTTTCTGTAGCTGTTACTTATGGAAAAGGCTGTAAGCCTATCACAAGATGTACAGGAACTCTACTCTACATTGAGCTATGTCTAACCAGGAGACATTTTTGCTCCAACTTCTCACCATTGGCCTGTCAGAATTATTTGAATGTTGAAACTTGACCTATTTGTTCACAGAGATGTACAGCTTGGAAAACAGACCCTTCAGTCTAACTCGTTCATGCCGACCAGATATCCTGAATTAATCTAGTCCTATTTGCCAGCATTTGGACCGTATCCCTCTAAACACTTCCTATTCATATACACATGCAGATACCTTTTAAATGTTGTACCACTTGTTCTGGCAGTTCATTCCATACACACATGGCCCTCTGCGTGAAAACATTGCCCCTTAGGTCCCTTCTGAATCTCTCCCCTCTCACCTTAAACCTATGCCCTCTTGTTTTGGACTTCCCTACTCCAGGGAAAAGACCTTCTCTATTCGCCTCTATGCCCCTATATTAGGTCACCCCTCAACCTCCAATGCTCCAGGGAAAATAGCCCCTGCCTATTCTGCCTCTTCATGTTACCTTCCTTGGCTGTTCATCCCTGGAGTAAGACTTGAATCCAGCATGTCTGGCTTAGAGGCAAGTACATTATCCCCTAAGACTTCCACTGGCTCTTTGGAAGAGATTTAATCCCACATCACCAGCTTCTCCCCCACCCATTACCAGACAAATGAAACCTCTTCCATCATACATTGCCTCTTGAAACTTACTGTGGAATCTGATTCAACCTTTTTAGGTGATAGAATTGGAATCTTAACAACTCTTGTGAAGAAAATTCTCCATCCACTATCCTTGCTGTTTCTCTGATTGTTTTAAATCTTTAACCACTGCTTAGTTCTTCATTGAAACCCTTCATCATTTTGACTGATTTATTAGACCTCCCTACGACCTTCCCTGCTTCTTTTTGAAATTTATTCACTGGATGTGGGTGCCACTGGCTGGGCCAGCAATTATTGGCTGTCTCCCTAATTGCCGCTTGAGAAGGTGGTAATGAGCTGTCTTCTTGAACCACTGCCGTCCTTGGGGGTGTAGATCACCTATGATGCAGTTGACAAGGGAGCTCCAGGATTTTGACCTAGCAACAGTGAAAAAATGATGATACATTTCCAAGTCAGGATGATGAATGGCTTAGAGGGGAACTTGCAGGCGATGGTTCCCATGTATCTGCTGCCCTTGTCCTTCTTAATGGAGAATTATCCACAACTGTCCACTGTAAGAAACTTAAGTCCCCTACAATTTGCACTGACCACTATTTCACTTAAAGGTAGATGCAGGTAAGAAATGGAGCTCTTTACATTCACTGTTGGTTTCCATTCATAAAGGAGCAAACACCTCCATACCTTCTCTCTCTCTCCTAGCTCTAGTCTGAATTTCCCCTTAGCTGCTGTACTTCTGCTCATTGCCACTGGCATAGCAACAGGTTGAGGGAGGGAAGAGTAGGAGAATAACTATTCATCTCTCACAGAGTGGGATGTTTAACTCAGTTGGCTAGCCAGCCAGATTGTAATGTAGAGGCAATACCAGCACTGTGGGTTCAATTCCTGGACCAGCTTAAGTTACCATGAAGGATTCTCCTTCCCAACCTCACTTCCCTTGTCTGAAGCACAGTGACCCTCAGATGAAAGCATCACCCTCTCTCTAATGAGAGAGTAGTCCAAAAGCCTGGTTAAGACTGTGGCTACTTTACTTTCCAAAGAGGTGACACCAACAGAATGGGCTCCTTCTGTGCTGTATTATTCTATACAGAACACAATGATACTTTTATTAGGACAGTAAAGGGGAAGTTTGCCTGAAGAAAGCTCTTCTTCTGGAAGCTCCCCCCAAATAGACAGAGAGACACACACACAAACACATGAGGATCTGGGCCAGGGTATAAATAAAGCACAAACACAAAGATATGTTCTTTTCATTCTATTGCTTTTAGAACCTGCGATGTGGAACGACTGGTGTGGTGACCTTTATGCGAGGGAACATGCTGCACGTAGCCTGGCTGGGTGACTCCCAGGTGATGTTGGTGCGGAAGGGTCAGGCAGTGGAACTGATGAAACCTCACAAACCTGACAGAGAGGTAATTGGTCAGTGATCTCAAAGTGTTGGTCATTTGTCTTGGGCACAGGGGCTACGTGCCCTCCTTGGATAGTGCCTGAGGAAGGAGATGGTGAGGTTACGATCTGCCTTAGAGTCTAGACTACTGAGGGAATACATACAGTAGCCATCTCTCAGACCAGATGTTAACCCTGTTTGACCTCTCAGATGGGAGTGGATTATCACCCCTGTCCTGGGCAGCTGATATTGCAGTTATTTTTATTGCTCGAGCAAGCTGAGACTAACAGTATTGATGCCCTTAGGGTTGATGCTCTATTGAGAGATACTGACTTGCTAATTATACAGTAAACACAGGGAGGACAGCACTGACGGGAACATCTGCCACATAGCATCATATGAATTAGGGGCAGGCCATTCAGTCCCTCGAGCCCGCTCTTCCATCCAATAAGGTCATTTTTGATCTGACTGTGGCCCTAACTCCACTTTCTTGCCTGTCTCCCATTACCCTCAGCTCCCTTCATAATCAATAATCTGTCCGACTTGGTCTTGAATACATTCAATGACCCAGTCTCCACTATTGTCTGGGGAAGTGAATTCCAAACACTAACAACTCTTTGAAAAGATAAATTCCTCCTCAACTCTGTCTTAAATGGGAGACCCCTCATCATTAAGCAATAACCTCTAGTTCTAGATCCCCCAATGAGACAAAACATTCTTTCAGCATCCACCTTGTCAAACCTCATCTTTAAGATCCTCTTCTAAACTCTGAGTATAGGCCCAACCCACTCAGTCTTTCTTCATAAGACGATTCTTTCATTCCAGGAGTCTTTCAATCCTTACCTGAACTGTTTCTAAAGTAGAGGTCTCATTAAAGCACTGCACAGTTGCCACAGACATCTAACTTACTTTACTCTGGCTGAAGATGCTAACATGTTTATAATTAAACCATTGATTCCAACTTGAGTTGTCAAGGTTTCCAAATACACAGTCCAGATTTAGCCCTGGAAGTTTCCAGAACGAGGGGTGTCAAGACCAACAGAAGTCTTGGTTTGGAGTGGGTTAATGAAAAGAGAATTCAGTCATAAGACGTAGATTTAATTCATGCCTTATTTGATGTCATAAATCTTGTCTTTACATCTCTGTTATAAATTCTGATTAGCCCATTTATAAATGGTCATTCCCTATGTAAACTTATCACACTGTAATTAGATCATAAGAAATAGGAACAGGAGTAGACCATTCAATCCATTAAGCCGGTTCTGCCATTCAATAGGATCATGGCTGATCTGACACTCCTCATGTCGACTTTTCTGCCCCTTCCCCATAACTCTTGATTCCCTGACTGATCAAGAATCTGTGTATCTCAGCTTTAAATACACACAAAGACTCTGCCCCCACAGGTCTCTGTAGTAAGGAGTTCCAAAGACTTGCAACCCTCTGACGGAGGAATTCCTCTTCATCTCAGTCTTAAATTGGTGTACCTTTATTCTGAAACTATGCCCTCTGGTCCTAGACTCTCCCATGAGGGGGAACATCTTCTCAGCATTTATCCTGTCAAGGCCATCAAAAATCCTATATGTTTCAATGAGATCATCTCTCATTCTTCTAAATTCCAGTCCGTAGAGTCCCTATCTGTTCAGCCTTTGCTCGTAAGACAATCCCACCATAACAGGGATCATCCTAGTCAACCATCTTTGAACAGCCTCCAATGAAATAGTATCTTTCCTTAAAGGGGCCAAAAACTGCTCATAGTACTTCAGATGTGGTCTCACTAGCACCTTGTACAGTGGCAGGAAGACTTCCCAGCTCATACTCCAACCCATTTGAAATAAGGGCCAATCTTCCATTAGCCTTCCTGATTTCCTGCTACACCTGTGTGCTAGCTTTCTGCATTGCGTGCACAAATGACCCCCAAATCCCTTTGTGTTGCAGCTTTCTGCAGTTTTCCCCATTTAAATAATACCCTATTCTTTTGTTCTCCCTCCCAAAATGAACAAATTCACATTTTCCCACATTATACTTTGTTTGTCAACTTTTTGGCCACTTACTGACACTATCAATATCTCTCTGTATGCTGTTTGCATCCCTCTTACAACTTGCCTTTCACTTATTTCTTGGGTCACCTGCAAATTTGGCTACAGTACATTTACTTCCTTCCTCCAACTTATTAAAGTACGTGCAAACAGATGCGGTCCCAGGACTGATCCCTGTGGGACCCCACTGATCATACTACCTTCAACGCCATGAGCTCTTATCTCATGACTTAACCGTTTCTGAGGTATCTTGTTGAATGCCTTCTGGAAGTCCATATACAACATATCTACCGGTTCCCCTCCATCCATTCTGGTTGAGATTACCCTCTCATGAAGCCATGTTGACTATGCTTGATTAGATTATGCTTTTCAAAATTTGCTGTTACTTCCTTAAAAATTGATTCCAACAGTAGATGTTAGATTAATTGTCCTGCTTTTTGGCTGTCTCCTTTTTTGAATATGGGTGACACATTGGAAATTTCTAATCCTCTGACAATTCTCCAGAATCCAAGAAATTTTAGAAAATTACAACTAATGCATGCACTATCTGGGGCCCTGACCCAAATTATTAAATCATTTCTGGCCACAAGGGAGGTGCCAAAGGACTGCATGACAGCCGATATGGTTCCATTTTAGAGATTAACCTAGGAACTGTAGACCAGTGAGTCTAACCTCAGTGGTAGGGAAACTATTGGAGGAAATAGTGAAGGAGAAGATTAACTTCCATTTAGAGGGCATGGTTTGATCGGGAATAGTCAGCATTACTTTGTCAGGCAGAGGTCATACATAACAAATCCGGTGGAATTTTTTGAGGAAATGACCAAGTGTTTGGATGAGCTTAGGGCAGTTTATGTAGTTTATATGGATTTCAGCAAGGCCTTTGACAAGGTTCCACATGGGAGACTGATAAAGGAGATAAAAGCTCATGGGATACATGATAACTTACAAGATGGATCCAAAACTGGCTTAGTGATGTAAGACAAAGTTGCTGTTTGTGTGACTGGAGGCTGGTGTGCAGTGGTGCATCACAGGGATCAGTGCTGGGTACCTTATTGTTCGTAATATTCATGAATGATGTAGATGAATGTGGGGAGGGGCAGCAATAAGTAAGTTTGTGGATGACACAAAGGTTGGCCAGGTGGTTGACAGTGAAGAGGAAGTATTAGGTTACAGGAAGATATAAACAGACTGCTCAGCTGGGCAGTTGGAATTTAACCCTAAGTATGAGGTGATGCACTTTAGAAGACGTAACAAGAGAGTGCTCAATGAATGGCAGGACACTAAGAAGCTCAGGGGAACAGAGGGATCTTGGGGTGCTTGTCCACAGATCCCTGAAGGTGGTAACACAGGTTAACAGGGTGTTAAGAAGACATATGGGTTGTTTGTCTTCATGAATCATGGCATAGATTACAAGAGCAGAGAGATTATGTTGAAGCTGTACAGAATGTCATTTGGGCCACAGCTGCGGAACGGTGTGCAGTTCTGGTCATTGCACTATAAGGAAGGATGTGAATGCACTGTGGGAGAGGGGGTGCAGGATGTTGTCTGGGATGGAGTACTTCAGCTCTGAAAAGAAGCTGGATAAGTTTGGGTTTTTTCTGGGAAGAAGAGAAGATCAACGGGGGAACCTGAGAGGTCTATACATGGACAGGGTGGATAGAAAACAGCTGTTCCCTTTAGATGAGGGCTCGATAACAAGGGGACATAAATTTAAAGTGAAAGGCAGGAGGTTTAGAGGGAACTTGAGAAAACCTTTTTCACCCAGAGGACGATAGTTGTCTCTAATGCACGCTTGAGAGGGTAATTGAGGCGGGAAACCTCACAACCTTTAAAAGTACTCGGATCTCGGATAACCCCTCAAAATGTCAGAACATTCAAGGCTATGGGCCTACTGCAGCCAAGTGGGACAAGTGTAAGTAGTAGCCTATTTTTGGCAGTACAGACTTGACAGGCCAAAGGGTCTGTTCTCTACGTTATGGTTCTATGTTGTCTGTAGCTATCTCTGTTAGGATCCCAGGCTGCAAGCAATTAGGGGCAAGGGACTTATCTGCCTTTAGCCACATTAGTTTGTCCAATGCTACTTCTTTAATGATGGTGATGGTACTTAAGTCCTTCTTAATTAGATCCTCCTGTCAGTGGTGGTACTGCAATGTCTGACAGTTCCCATTATAATGGGTGATACGATTTACAGCATAAAGAATTGTTTGTGTTTAGGATGTACATGGTTTGTGAAGGTTTATTTAGGCCTTGTGAATCAAGGAAAGGTCTTGATTGAAAGAATATGGAGAGACAAAATAAAGGCTAAAGGGATTGCAAAAGAGAGAGACCTGGATGAATAAGTAATTGAAGGTGACAGGAGAGGTGGAGAGTGTAGTTCATAAATCATACAAGATCCTAGGGCAGAAAGTACAAAATGAAGGAAGGTATATGGGATTTTTATTAGACACAAGTTCAGCAGCAGCTGGAGTACTGCATCCTGTTTTGGGTGCTGCACTTTAGGAAGTACATGAATGCATTGGAGAGACTGCAGAACAGGTTGATCAGAATGGTTCCAGGGATGAGAAGCATCAGTTCTGAGGGTAGTCTGGAGAAGTTGGGATTATTTTCCTTGGAGAAGGGAAGGCTAAGAGGAAACTTGACAGAAGTTTTCAGCTTCACGAGGGGCTGGACTGAGTGGATATGGAGAAACTGTTCCTACTCATAAAAAGACCAAAACCTAATCAAGATCAAGTCTAGTAGGATAGGAACTGACAAAGGCCTTGAAGTATATCAGGAAAGTAGGAAAGAATTTAAGCGAGGAATTAGACGGGCTAAAAGGAGTCATGAAAAGTCGTTAGCAAAAAGGATTAAGGAGAATCCCAAGGTTTTTTATACATATATAAAAAGCAAGAGGGTAGCCAGAGAAGGGGGTTGACCCACTCGAGGACAAAGGAGGGAATGTATGTGTGGAACCAGAGAGATAGGTGAGGTCTTAAAAAAGTATTATGTATCAGTATTCAGCAAAAAGAAGGAATTGGCAGAAGACGATTTCAGGGAAGGGGGTGTTGAATTTCTAAGCCAAGTTCCATTTAAAAGGAAGAAGTGTTGTGCATCTTAAAAAGTATTATGATAGATAAGTCCCCAGGTCCTGATGGGATCTATTCCCCCAGAATATTGAGGGAGGCAAGAGAACAAATTGTTGGAGCAGTGACAGACATCTTTGTATCCTCTTTAGCCACAGGTGAGGGTCAGCAGACTGGAAAATATTCGACGAATACAACACTCATTTGAACATAGAGAAGTCTTTCCACTGCCTCTGCGCTTACTTCTTTAACCGTGAGCCTAACCCTCCCTCAACTGACCCATTCTCCAGCCTCCAAAACACCCCCTCCTCCTGGACACCACCCCAAGGCCTCCTACCCTCCTTGACCTCTTTATCTCTAATTGTTGTCGAGACATCGATTGCCTCAAACTCTCCACCCCCTCACCCACTCCAACCTCTCTCCTGCAGAACGTGCAGCCCTCCGCTCCAATCCCAACCTCAACATAAAACCCGCGGACAAGGGAGGCGCTGTTGTAGTATGGCGCACTGACCTCTACATCTTGGAGGCCAGGCGCCAACTCTCCGACACCACCTCCTATCGCCCCCTTGATCAGGATCCCACCTATGAGCACCAAACCATGATCTCCCAAACCATCCACAACCTCATTACCTCAGGTGACCTCCCACCCACAGCCTCTAACCTCATCATTCCCCAACCCGCACCGCCTGCTTCTATCTCCTTCCCAAAATCCACAAACATGACTGCCCTGGTTGACCCATTGTCTCCGCCTGCTCCTGCCCCACTGAACTTATTTCCACCTATCTTGAATCCATTTTCTCCCCCTTGGTCCAGGAACTCCCTACCTACGTCCGTGACACCACCCATGCTCTTCACCTCCACCAGAACTTCCAATTCCCCAGTCCCCAACATCTCATTTTTACCATGGACGTCCAGTCCCTATACACCTGCATTCCCCATGCAGATGGCCTAAAGGCCTTCCGCTTCTTCCTGTCCCGCAGGCCCAACCAGTCCCCCTCCACTGACACCCTCATCTACTTAGCTGAACTCGTCCTCACCCTCAACAACTTCTCTTTCAGTTCCTCCCACTTCCTACAGACAAAGGGGGTGGCCATGGGTACCCGCATGGGCCCAAACTATGCCTGCCTCTTTGTAGGATACGTGGAACAATGCCTCTTCCAAAACTACACTGGTCCTATCCCCCATCTCTTCCTCCGTTACATTGATGACTGTTTTGGCGCTGCCTCGTGCTCCCACAAGGAGCTCGAACAGTTCATCCACTTCACCAACACCTTCCACCCCAACCTTAAGTTTACCTGGCCCATCTCTAATCCCTCTCTGTCTCCATCTCTGGCTTCCACCTGGAAACTGATATCCATTTTAAGCCTACCAACTCTCACAACTACCTAGAATACACCTCCTCCCACCCACCTTCCTGTAAAAAGGCCATCCCCTATTCCCAATTCCTTCGCCTCTGCCGCATCTGCTCCCAAGATGAGGCATTCCACTCCCGAAAATCCCAGATGTCCTCGTTTTTCAAGGACCACAACTTCCCCTCCACAGTGATCGAAAATGCACTCGACCGTGTCTCCCGCATTTCCCGCAACTCATCCCCCACACCCCCTACCCGCTATAATAACCAAAACAGAATCCCTCTTGTCCTCACATACCACCCCACCAACCTGGGAATCCAACGCATTATCCTCTGACATTTCCGCCATCTGCAATCTGACCCCACTACTAAAGACATTTTTCCCTCCCCACCCTTATCTGCGTTCCGGAGGGACCACTCTCTCTGTGACTCTCTTGTCCGCTCCACACTCCCCTCCAGCCCTACCACCCCTGGCACTTTTCCCTGCAACCGAAGCAAATGCTACATCTGCCCCTACACCTCCCCCCTTACCCCCATCCCAGGCCCCAAGAAGACCTTCCACATCAAACAGATGTTCACCTGTACATCTGACAATGTGGTATACTGCATCCACTGTACCCGTTGTGGCCTCCTCTACATTGGGGCAACCAGGCGAAGGCTTGAGGACTGCTTTGCGGAACACCTACGCTCAGTTCGCAACAAACAACTACACCTCCCAGTCACGAACCATTTCAACTCACCCCCCCACTCCTCGGATGACATGTCCATCCTGAGCCTCCTGCATTGCCACAATGATGCCACCCGAAAGCTGCAGGAACAGCATCTCATATTTTGCGTGGGAACCCTGCAACCCAAGGGTATCAATGTGGACTTCACAAGCTTCAAAATCTCCCCTCCCCCGACAACATCCCAAAACCAGCCCAGCTAGTCCCCACATCCCTAACCATTCCTCCCACCTCAAGCCCCACCCCCATCTCCTACACACTAACCTCATCCCACCCACTTGACCTGTCCGTCCTCCCTGGACTGACCTGTCCCCCACCTAAATCCCCACCTACATTCATCTTCACTGGTTCTAACCCTGCCTCTTTGACCTGTCTGTCTCCTCTCAACCTACCTTCTCCTTTATCCATCTTCTATCCGCGTCCCCTTCTCTCCCTATTTATTTCAGAATCCCCTTCCCCTCCCCCATTTCTGAAGAAGGGTCTCGACCCAAAACATCAACTTTCCTGCTCCTCTGATGCTGCTTGGCCTGCTGTGTTCATCCAGCTCCACAACGTTTTATCCCTGGAAAATAGCTAATGTTGTCCCATTGTTTAAAAAGGGTAACAGAGATAATTCAGGAACTTACAGGCCTGTCAGCCTCACTTCAGTGGTAGGGAAATCACTGGAAAAGATTCTCAGGGACAAGATCTATAAGCATTTAGAAGCAAATGGACTAATCAGCGATAACAGCATTGTTTTGTGTGGGAGAGGTTGTGCGTCACAAACTTGAATGAGTTTTTTGAGAAGGTGACGAAGATGACAGATGAGGGAAAATGGTTGATGTTGTCTACATGGACTTCAGTAAAGCTTTTGACAAGCTCCCTTATGGGAGACTGGTACAAAAAGTGAAATCACATGGTACCAGGAGTGAGCTCAAGGTGGATACAGAACTGGCTTATTCACAAGACACAGAGGGTAGCGGTGGAAGGATTCTTTCTGGAATGGAGCGCTGTGATGAGTGCAGTTCCACAGGGACCAGTGCAAGGTGCTCTGCTGTTCATGATCTACATAAATGGAGGAAAACACAGCTGGTCTAATTACTAAATTTGCAGATGATACAACGGTTGGTTGGGTTGCGGATAGTGAGGAGGATTGTCAGAGAATACAGCAGGATATGGATTAATTGGCGGCATGGGCAGAAAAATGGCAGACAGAGTTTAATCTGGACTGTTGTGTTGTATTTTGGAAAGACAAGCACGGGATTAATTATATAGTGAATGGCAGAACCCTTAGGAGTATTTGATATGCAGAGGCATCCGGGTGTGCAAGTCCACAGATCACTGAAGGTGGCAGCGCAGGCAGATAAAGTAGTAAAAAAAGCCTATGGCATGTTTGCCTTCATTGGAAGGGGCACTGAGTATAAAGATTGACAAATTATGCTGTAGCTTTACAGAACTGCAGTTAGGCCACACTTGGAATAGTGCGAACAGTTCTGGTCACCACACTACCACAAGGATGTGAATGCTTTGGTGCGGGTACAGAAAAGGTTTACCAGGATGTTGCCTGGTATGGGAGATTTTACCTATGAAGAAAGGTTGGACAGACTGAGTTTGTTTTCGCTGGAACACAGGAGGATGAGAGGCAACCTGATATAAGTTTATAAGATTGTGAATGACATGGATAGAGTGGAAAGTGTGAGGCTTTTGCCCAGAGTGGAGGGGTCAATTACTAGGGGACGCAGGTTCAAGCTGCAAGGTGAGGGGGGGGGGGGTTTAAAAGAGCTGTGCGAGGCACATTTTTCACACAAAGGGTAGTGAGTGCCTGGATGCGCTGACAGAGGAGGTGGTGGAAGCAGACACAATAGCAGCAATCAAGAAGCAGTTGGACGAATACATGGATAGGATGGGAATAGAGGGATATGGATCCTGTAAGTGAAGACAGTTTTAATATGGAAGGGCAAAATGTGTTGGCGCAGATTTGGAGGGCTGAAGGGTCTATTCCTGCGCTGTGTTGTTCTTTGTTATACAAGATGTCACATATTTAAAGTGGTTTGCAAAAGAAGCAAAGGCAACGTAAGAAAAAACTTTTGCACACAGTGAGTGGTTAGGGTCTAGAATACACTACCTGACAGTGTATTAGAGGCAGGGTCAATTAATGTATTCAAAAGGGAATAAGACCGTTATTTGAAAAGGAAGAGTGTACAGGAGATGGCATGATGTGAATTGCCCCAAGGACAGCCAGCACAGAGACAGTAGGCTGAATGGCCTTCTACTGACTGTAATAATTCTTTGAGGTTAAAAATTGGACGTTAGAAATCTTGTTTTAAAATAGTTTGTCTATTTGCTGTTATATTTGCTCTGGTGAAGTGGAATTTTCATCCTCCACACAGATACAATGAGGTGGCTTCCTTCTGAGTGCACGTCTCAATGTGCACTTTACACGTGACTGTGGACCCAATGATGGTTGGTCTATCACAAGATTAGGCTATACCAAATATCTCAGTTGAGTTGATGTGTGTAACTTTTTCCAACTTGTTCTTCCCTTTTGCTCCCTCAGGATGAAAAGCAGCGAATTGAAGCGCTCGGAGGCTGTGTGGTGTGGTTCGGGGCTTGGCGAGTTAACGGAAGCCTTTCTGTCTCCAGAGCCATCGGTGAGGTTTTTAAATCAGGAAACTGGCTCTGATTACATTTTCAGCCTCATCCCTGTTGCCTGTCTCGATACATCACCGAGACACTGTGGCTGGACTCTTATTCCGTAGAGAACACAAAAACAGACTAATCGATCCGACTAGTCCATCTCAGTCTGTATGCTCCACACATATCTCTTTCATCCATCAGCTTAGCATTCTGCTCCCTTCAAACTCATGAGTTTCCCACATTTCTCTTAATACGTAACCCTGTGGGGTGCTTGAGTTCTACATTCTCTTCACTCTCTTGGTAAAGAAGTCACTCCATTATTCTCAACTGGGTTTATTCATGGCTATTGTTTCTCTCCCATCCCTGAGTGATAGTCTCCCCCAGAAGTGGAAGCATCTTCTCTAGGCCTCTTGTATCAAATATCCTCTTAAACTCCTTACATTTTAAATACCTCTCTTAGATCATTCGAGAGGAAGGTGCCTTTTCAGTCTTTCCTGATAGCATAACCTTTTGGATCATCCTCAAAACTTTTGGTCTCTTCCTGCAGTGCCTCTATATCCTTCTTAAAAATATAGAAATCAGAAGTGCTTCCAATGCTTCCTGTAATCCAGTCATTCACTCTGGCTCTGTCCAGTAGTGGTCAGGAATATTCAGTTTGTACACATGGTCCACTTGGGATTCCTAGATTTTAATTTAATGCAGGAAACTTTTCCAGCCTGCCCGCCTTAAGTTCCCACTTAAGTTGGATAAGATAGACAAGGGGTGAACACACGTTAAATGATTGTGAATGTTTCGTATCCAGACCCTGTGGATTATCACTAGACAGCAACTGAAACCTATACTCAGTTTGCTTTTCAATCCGCTTGTGATCTATTAATGTGGTGTCAGCCATAGCACCGAGCCAGAAAGTATGTGGGCTTGAGTCCAATATTCAGGCCAACATTCTCAGTGCCAAGCTGAGAGACTGCTGCATCGTTGGAGGTGCTGTTTTTCCCAAACGAGACATTAAACAAAGCTAAAATATTAGATTGCACCTAAGGAAGTCACAGTGCTCTTTGTGGAAGTTTGCTATGCACTGCTTTACTGCAATTACAGTTTCAGAAAAAGTGCTTCATTGGCTATAGAGCACTTTAGGACATCAAGGGTCATGAAAGCTGGCTGTGTGTACACCTGGGACCCTTTGCACCTCAGACACTGTGGTCACTGCTCCTGCTGCATCCTGTTGAGCAGAATGATGTCTTCTGCAGTTTGGAAGAATGAGAAGTGAATCATTGAAAATCTAGAATGCTCTGGGAGGCCTCAACAGGTCAAAGGGTGAGAAGTTGATTCTACCTGCAGGACAGTCTAGAACTGGGCAGCAAGATAAGGGCTCTGTTATTTAGGACTGGGCTGAGGAGAAATTCACTCACTTAAAGGATTATGAATCTTAGAAATGCTCTACCATAGAGGGTTGTAATGTTCAGTCATTGAGTAAATTTAAATCTGAATTTTGGTTTGAGAGAATCATACTTAAAAAGTGACTTTAACAGAAGGTCTCCCAAGGCATTTCGCAGAAATATTATAAAACACAATGTTCCTGAGCAGGAGGTCTAAGACCATAAGAAATACGAAAAGGGTAGGCCATTCAGCCCCTCAAGCCTGCTCTGACATTCAACAGGATCACAGCAAAACTGACAACCCTCTTGAAAGAAGAAATTCCTGCTCATCTCAGTCTTAAATTGGTGCCCCTTTATTCTGAGACTATGCTCTCTGGTCCTAGACTCTCCCATGAGGTGGGAGCACCCTCTTAGCATTTACTCTGTCATTTACCCTTAAGAATCCCAAATGTTTCAATGAAATCACCTCTCATTCTTCTAAACTCCAATGAGTAGAGTCCCAACCGTTTTGACCCTTACTCATAAGACAATCCCTCCATTGGGATTTAGCATACAGGACCCAAAACTTGGACAAAGAAGTAAGACAGCATCAAAGCAGAACATCGAAGCCTAGAGGGTGAGAGGTATAGGGAAGAAATCCCAGAGCTCAAGGACAAGGCAAAGGCACAGCCACCAACGGAAGAGCATTAAATTTGGGGATGCTCAGGAGGCAGATAGCTGAGGGAGTTGGAGGATTACAGTGGTGAGGAAGGGAGAGGCCTTGGAAAGATTCATAAAACAGAACAAAAATTTTAAAACAAGGAACTGCTTGACCAGGAGCCAATGTCGATCAGTAAGCATATGGTTTTGCTGCAAATTCTGGATGATTTGGCATCTATGAAGAGTGGAGCATGGGAGACCAGTCAGGAGGACATTTACATAGTGAAAGTTGAGGGGTAACCAAGACATGAGTGAGGGTTTCAGCTGCAGATGATTGGAGATTGGGGGCGGGTGAGGGAGCGAAGAAAATAGGAACTCTTTCAGATGAGCCTGGTGCCTGGAAGAGGAATGGAGTTGGCAATTAGGGAACTGAGTTTGGACAGGCTGGGGCAGAGGGGTTGGAAACAATAGCTTCAGTCTTCCCAATATTGAATTCTTGCTCCTCTGGTGCTGGATGTGAAGGCTACTGTGGAAATCTGGAATTCAGGTGGATGATCAGCCAAGATCTGACTGAGTGATGGAGCTAGGAGGGCTGAGGAGATCCCCTGATGGTTTTCTGGTCCTATTTCTGATGTTCTATCCATTTCTCCTGTCAACCTGAGGGAGAGGCGTCCCAAATACAACCCTTTTTCTCTCTCTCAGGGTTTCCGTGTCTAATTATATTTTTTAAATTTTCGCCCACCTCCTCATCCCCAGGCGATGCCGAGCACAAGCCGTACATCTGTGGCGAGGCGGACAGCGACTCCACCGTGCTGGACGGCACCGAAGACTACCTCATCCTCGCCTGCGATGGTTTCTATGACACCATGGAGCCCGAGGAGGCGGTCAGAGTGGTTTCCGACCACCTCAAGGAGAACAACGGTGACAGCAGCATGGTAGCTCACAAGCTCGTGGCGTCAGCCCGGGACGCAGGCTCGAGCGACAACATAACGGTCATCGTGGTGTTCCTGCGCGACCTGAGCGCGCCGGCAGATGAAGAGAGCGGGGCCAACGGTCACTCCAAATGGACCGGGAACTCGTTCGACGGCGCGCAGGGAGACGGCGGTGATGACAAGGAGAACCGCGGCGACTATCAGGGCTCGCGAGCCCACCACCAATATGGCGCCGCCTCAGAACTGACGCAGGACACGCGGGAGGACTCGCTGACTGACAGAACTAGCCTGACTCTAGGCCCCCCGATTAGCGTCCTCCCGATGGGAGCCGGTGCCAAGGAAAGGCCTGCGGTGCGGTGCAGGCCCGAGCAGCTTTGCAGGGGGCCAAGCCTGCGGGAACGCAGGGACTTTGCGTCGGGCGCCATCCGACACCGGAAGACCCGGCCCGCGGGGCGCTCGAGGAGGCAGCGCCGGGCGGAGAGGCCGGCTCCCTGCTTCCCCGGGGCCCTGGCGGCCAGGCAGCGAGGAGAGCGGTCAGCGCTGCGCCTCAGCCGGCGGTCCAGCAGCAAAACCGCGAGGAATCACAACGGCTCAGTACACCGGGCACCGCGGCAGAGAAAACCGGGCAGTGCCTGCGGCTCCGGGGCAGTGACTCCTGACAGCTGGCATGGGGAGTTGCCAGCCAGGTCAAGTAGCTCATGTCTACTTCAACAGTAAAGCTGTCACACTCTACCCCCTCCTTCCCTACCTGCCCATCACTAGACAAGTTATTTACTCCTCTGTTCCTAGACAATCCTCACCTCACTCTAGCTAACTTATAAATCAACTCGTAAACTTCACGTTATCTTATATTCCCGGCCCAGGCATAGTAGCTGAAGCCCATAACAGTAAGCCATGCTGCCCAGGGAAGATCATATCTTAACTGGTTTCTGTAGACTGAGCAGCGTCACTGTGGCATTTTACCTCTACTAATGCCACTCCCCTACTGTTCCCAGAACTTTTCGTGACCCGATAGCCAGCTGCCAGGAGTGGGGCATGGGTGGTGGAGAGGAACGAGGGAGGAAGAATTTGTGTCATATTCTGATCTACTTCTCTGACACGTAGAAGATAGGAGCAGGAATCAGCAATACAGCACTGTTCCCACTTTTCCCTATACCCATTGATCCCTTTAGTCGCCAAGTTCCACAGGTGACATAGTCATGTGCTGCAACTTCTGACCTGCCTTTGTACTCAAGCAGCTCCCTTTTTACCCAGTAAGAGTGCATCTATTTTTTTAAAAACCAATTTCAGCAGCATCACTGGCAGTGCCAGTCATTTATTGCCAGTCAGGGGGAGAGGAGAACTAGTTGAAAGCAACTGAATGTTTTGCTCAGCCATTTCAGAGAACAGTTGAAAGCCAACTTCATTGGAGTTGGACTGGAGTCACAAGGCCAGACCAATAGTGGTGGCATATTTCTGTCCCTGAAGGACATTATGGACCACTTTTGCATTTAGGATAATCCAAAGTCTTGTGGGCACATTTACTCTTTTCATTTCCTGAAGTGAACTCTCTAACTGTACAGACTTTCTCAATGTTTTCGTCTAGGGTTCTGGTTTATCACTCTTCAAACATAGGCGTTACACCAGCAGACCTTTTAGACAATGTTCCGGCTAACCTGCCACCCACACTCCATTCCAGCCATCTCCATGGTTGGGGTCTTGTGTTGTAGTCTGTCCCCAGCCAGTCTGGTGGATGATTGTCACAGCCACTTCCTTCACTGTCCATGCACCTCCCTGCCTCACTCCACCTTCCTCCTTCCCAGGTCTGAATGGTGCACAGAGATATTGGCAGCCCAGCAAGATTTGCAAAACCCCCTTGCTGAAGAGATGTCTGACCTGGTCTCCGATTTACCTCAGTCAGAAAGTGGAAAAGTTTAGAGCTGGGCTCAACTGAAACCTAATCCAAAAGAAGGGTTTCATTTCCGACTGGTTAGGGGAAGTGGGAAGAATGCGTGTGTGAAAGTGAACATCTCAGTTTACAGAACACATTAAACTGCAGTAATAGTGATTTCTCTGATAATCAATAGTTAAAAGTATTTGTTTGTCTCTGGCTGCAGTTATTCACTCATAGCGAATCAAACCTGTGAGGCTAAGGCTCTCAAATTGATGATTCCAACACCTATAATGGCTTTTTTATAAACTAAAGGCTCTTATAATCATTACACATTGAACAGGTGTCCTGGCTTGTATTTAAAAAAAACATTACACTCATCAGGGCACTCCCTACCAAATACAGACAGTAACAATCATGAGTTACTGGTAGCTAGTTAAACTTTAGAAAGTATCTCCTTCTGAAGAAACTCAAGGTAATTCTGTAAGACATGTATGATGCATTAGTAGTTTTTGGTCTGATAATATACCTGCACTGGTAACTGTGAAAGTCTGACTATGAAACTGTGCTGGTCTCCTGTATGCTGCACTAGAACCTGTACCACTGCTTACAGTGGGTCTGACTGTATCACTTCACCTGTACAGGTAGCAATCCAGCCATTTACCTATGCTAATCATAGTTTTAATTGTATGTCTCTTTGGCGTTCTGGTTTTAGTGTAACCCATTTTGTATTGGTACCTGTATAGGTACCTGTGATGGTCTGACATTACTCTTCTGACTGTCCATCCAAGTTGGTACCTCTAGTAGTCTGCCTGCACAGATATCAACTGTACATCTTCAGTTTGAAAATACTTCTGACTATACACCTGTACTGGTGCCTATAGTTGTATTGGTATTGACTACAGCTGGAGCAGTTTGATTGTACACTTGTACTGATGCCTCTAGTTGTACAGGTACTGTCTGCAATTGAAGCAATTTGAATACTGGTGCCTGTGGTTGTATAGGTGCTACCTGCAATTGTAGCAATTTGTCCATACACCTGTACTGGTGCCTGTGTAGGTACTGTCTACAGTTGAAGCAGTTTAACTACACATGTACTGGTGCCTGTAGTTTTATAGGTGCTGACTACAACTGTAGCACTTTGCCTGTATACTTGTACCAATGCCTGTAGTTGTATAGGTACTGTCTACAGTTGAAGCAGTTTGACTGTACTGCTTCCACACATTAAAACAATCCTGGCTTTGTGATACGTAGTATTTAACTGATTGCAGCTGGTGGTAGCAAATAGTCCTTAACCTGGTTTGAATTTCTGTGCCCTTATTTGCTTCTTGTTTAAATAAATAATAAACTCCCTGCCCTCCTCCCCCCAAAACCAGTACCTGTATTTACATGTTCAGTATCTTGTAATTTCTAATGATGGTATTTCTGGTGATTATAATGTAAAAATTATATATATATATAAGGTCTTAAAAACTTGAACACCAAAAAGGTGACAACACTATTGTAATTATAATCTGTTTTAATGCTGTTTAGTCTGTGTACATTTTGTGTTCTATGTAATATCTCGTGTATTGGAAATGGTGGAGCACTTTGTACTATTAAAAGCAAAGCCTTTAATTAATGATTAAACGGACTTCACCAGTTTGATGAGCCCTTATTTACTTGCTGGACTAGTAGGTTGTTGGACAGAGGAGGCAGATTTCCTCTGACATGACATCTTCATAGAATCAGAGTACAGAAGATGCCGTTCAACACATTAAGTCTGTACCACCAAAATTATGCTAAATCTACATTTGTCCCATTTTCCCGCACTAGGCCCGTAGTCTTGAATGTTGTTACATTTCATTTGCTCATCGAAGTACTTTTTTAAAAAGTTGAGATTTCCTGTCTCAATTACCCTCCTAGTTAGTGCACTCCAGATCCTACCACCCTCCGGGTGAAAGAAATTTTCCTCCGATCCCTCCTAAACCTCCTGCCTTTCACCTTAAAGTGCACCCCCTTCAGCTGCTTTCTTTTCATGCTGCCCCTCAATCCTGCTCAATGGTTTCTGCTCCAAAGAAAACAATCCTTATCCAACCTGTCATCACTAAACTGCTTCATCCCAGACAAAGTCCTGGTGAATCTCCTCCACATTCCTCCAGTGTAATCATGCCTTTCCTATAGTGTGGTGACTAGAATGGTACACAGTACTTCAGTTGTGGCCTTATCATTATTCTGTACACATCTCTGCTCTTAAATCTATGCCACGGCTGATAGGAAGCTTGCCTCGATGTGCCACCTTAACTACTTTTTAAGAATCCATTTATAGGATGTGGATATTGCTGGTTAGCTAGCATTTATTGCCTGTCCCTAGTTGCCCTTGAGATGGTGCTGAGCTGCCTTCTTGAACTGCTGCAGTCCACATGCTGTGGGTTGACCCACAATGCCATTAGGGAGGGAATTCCAGGATTTTAACTCAGTGACAGTGAAGGAATGGTGATGTATTTCCAAATCAGGATAGTGTGTGGCTTGAAGGGAAACTTGAAGGTGGTAGTGTTCCCACGAATTTGCTGCCCTTGTCTTACAGGGATGTGTATGTGGGTTTGGAACATGCTGTCTCAGGATCTTTGGTGAATTTCTGCAGTGCATCTTGTAAATAGTACACACTGCTACTACTGAGTGTTGGTGTTGGGGAGGGAGTGCATTAACCTGTATTGTCACCTTCAGGGATCTGTAACAAGCAACCAAAGATCCCTCTGAGCATCTTCATGCTCTACCATTCATTGAGTACTCCCTTGATACTTCATCCAAAGTGCATCACCTCATGCACATCATGGTTAATTTCCATCTGACCAATCTGCCTCTATCCTCCTGGAACCCAAGACCTTCCTCAGTATTAACTACTTGGCCACTCTTTGTCAACTGCAAACTTACTTATAATATCTGTGCCCCCCCCCCCCCCATATTCTCATTTACATATATCAATCATGAAGAATATGAGACTCAGGACTGACCTGTGTGGTACACCACTGCACACTGGCTTCTACCAAACAGCCTTCTACCACCACCCTCTTGTCTCCTGCCACTAAGCCAGTTCCCATTTTATATTCTTTACAAGTCTCCCATGCCAGACCTTGTGAAAAGCTTTGCTGAAATCCATATAAACTACATCGAGTGCACTACCTTCATCTACACACCTGGTCCTCTCAAAAATACTTCCACTAGAATCTTTCACTATGACCTCTGGCTGATAAAGCCACACTGATGGTCCCCAGTCAAACCTTACATCTCCAAATGGAAATTACTTCTTCAGAATTTTCTCCAATAGTTTCCCTACTACTGACATGAGAGCAACTGGTCTATAAGTTGCTGGTTTATCTCTACCATGCTTCTTGTAAAGTGGAACCACATTAGCTGCTTTCCAGTCCTCTGGCACCTTGCATGTGGCCAGAGAGGGATTAAAAACTCCTCCCTCATCTCCCACAGCAGCAGGTAAGGAAATAATTCATCTGGATTTGGGGATTTGACCACTTTTAAGCTTGCCAAACCCTCCAATACTTCCTCACTCTCTTACATTAGTCTATTTAGGAATTTCACAGCTCACCTTCTCAAATTCTCTACTTGCATCCTCCTCCTGAGCAAGGACAGATATGAAGTACCCATTTAATACTCTGCCAGTGTCTTCTGGATTCACACACAGATTAGAGACCAAGGGGGCATTGGCTCCTATGTTTTCTCTGGTTGTTCTTTCCCCTTGATCTATTTGTAGAATATACTGTGATTCTCCCCTTAATCTTGTCCACTGGTGTTTTTTTTTAATGCCCCTGAAGTGTATTTCATTTGAAGTTAGACCAATACAATAACAGATGTATAGCCTATTCATTCAGTGGGTGCTAGGTCTGTAACTCCTGTGCTGATAGCAATGTAGGAGCCTCTTCACTGCATAAGTGACTGCAGCAGTTCCAGCCAGGGCCTCCTGTCAATGGGCTATCACTAGTGGAACTGCCAGTGAAAGACCACATTGTCAAGAATGAACCTTAAGCAGCACTTGGCTTCAGTGCAGACAGGGTGCTGAAGCTACCATTTTCTGGAGATCAAAGTGATTATTGTCCACAAGAGATTCTCAGAAAGCCAATATGCTGTGGGACTGATGCATCATACTGTCCTTGGCACCGTGGGAGGCCAACTTTGGGTTTGCACCAATCTCACAGGATAGAGATGTGACAGAGGGTTAGGGCTCTTTAATGTTCATATCTCTGAGCCAGGAGGCCTTGGTTCAAGTTTGATACAAAATATCTATAAAGGTGACCAGCATTTAACCTTGAAAAAAAAGCAAGGTGTAGCATAGAATGTTTTAATTATGCAGCCTTTTGATAGACTTGAAACATAAATTATTTTTAGGGACTTCCTTTTACTGAAGGCTATTTGCAACATGCTCAATATATGATGTTGGGTTTAGAAACTCCATTTAAAGATGCAGACCTCTTGGGGCTAGAGTTTTCTCTGTGTAGAATCAGGGAATTGCACTCAAAATTGAAATTGCACTGATCAGGCAGATTCCACTAAAATAAACTCCCTGGTTGCAAATCTGCCATAAAAGAATACATTTGGCCAATTGTAGAGCCATCGAGTCATACAGCATGGAAACAGACTCTAACCTTTCTTATTCATGTACTTATTCAAATGTCTTTTAAACATTGTAACTGTACCCGCATCCACCATTTTTCTCTCATCCCACACGTGAACCACTCTGGTTTAAAATCTTTCTCCACTCTCCTTGAAAATATGCCCCCTAATTTGAACTCCCCTACCCTGAGGAAAAGAGCCTTGTCATTCACCTTATCTATGCCTTCATGATTTTGTAAACCTCTTTAAAGGTCACCCCTCCACTGTAAAAAGTCCCAGCCTTTCCAGTCTATTTTTATATCTCAAATCCTCCATTCCGAGAAACATCCTGATAAATCTTTTCTGAACCCTTTCCAGTTTAATAATATCCTTCCAAATAACAGGGTGACTGGAACTGCACACAGTACTCCAGCAGATGCCTCACCAATGTCCTGCACAACCTCAACATGACATACCAACTCCTGTATTTAAAGGTCTGAGCTATCTGCAACCCAAGCACCCAAAGGCCTACCCTATGAGAGCCAACTGCACTTCAAGAATCTGAACCAAGGCCCAATTAATTAAATACTTCCCTGCTTTCCATCAAAATAATACATTTGAGAGTGAGGAATGGATACAGTTATTAATAGAACTGAAATATGTTTATCACTAAACCAAAAATAAAAGCAAGGTGAAAGGCTCTTGTGGTCAGACCCTACCTCTGAGCCAAGGGGCATGGGTTCAAGTAAAAAAAAGACTCGTTCAGAGATAGCATCTTGCTTTTTTTTTAAAAAAAGCTATAAACACTAGAAATCTAGAGTTAAAAAATTGCTGGAGAAACTTAGCAGGTCTAGCAGTGTCTGCAGGGAATATTTTCAGTCCGATAGGCCTCAACTTCTGAAAATAATTGTTTTCAGGGTGTCTAGGTCTTCAACTGAGTCTAAACCACCCACCCCCTCCCCAAAAAAAAATCATTTCGAATGATTTCAATGCTACAGTACAGTTTCTAATTGATTGTTGCATTGGTGCTCGCTTGTCATTTTCTTCGTAAATTAAACATTTTCTGTTTGGAAAAGACTTGCAAAAACCCACTGGCTTCTGGAGCTCACAGGAAATGTGACAAAGACCCTCCCTGTTGTTTAGCTTCTCCCTTCTCTCTGGAACTGTGCACAATTCACCTCCCCCAGTGAAAATTAAAACGTCAGGGAGGTTTGAGACTGAATCAGCTGGGCCATCTGTTCCCCAATGTGATCACACACAATTGAAAATCCATGAACAAAAGGAACTTTGAAGAGCAGAAAGGTAATGATTGCAGGTAACTTTCAATGACTTTTTAATGGAATCTATCTGTCCTGTACATGGTTACTTTCAATCTTAACTGTCAGATAGCAAGATCTGTGGTATATAATTTCTCCCCATTAAATTATATATAATGACATTCAATAGCACTTCTGCTTTGAATATCTGTGAGTCATCGCAGTTGGGTGACTCACACCAAGCTTTGCAGGCAGATTCTAGACTGCAGCATTAGATTTTTTTTTGAAAAGAACATACAGCTGGTACCCATTCCTTGGAATGATTACTTTGAGAAGAGGAGTTGAAGATTGTCAGCAGTTGCTAACACTGCAAAGGACAGTCACCCTCCCATCAGGAGCACTGGGCAAACAACAAAAGAAAGGCAGTAGGAATCCCATCCTCCAGGCACAGTCTGATTGAACTCGGATGATTTCATATTTATCATCAGGGGAAATGCTTTCATCGGTTTTATCAAAGACATCAATTTAAAGAGTCATGAAAGAATTTCATACAAATATGATCACACTGCTCAGAGCCCACAGTGGAAACCCAGAGTTTAATGATTCATTCACATAGTGAAAATGGTATCTGAGAGTGAGAGGTATTTCAGTCCTTATCCACTATTTATCAAACAGATTCAGTAATATTCAAATCTTTTTGCATCATTGTGCCTTATGTCTGGGAAGGCAATAGAAACAATACTGGAGGTACTGGCCTAGCGATATTATCGCTGGACTTATTAATCCAGAGATCCAGGTAATGTTATGGGGACCTACCCTGGCACACTGTGGAATTTGAATTCAATTTTTTTAAAAAAAAGTCTGGAATTAAGAGTCTAATGATGACCATAAAATTAGTGTAGATTGTCAAAACCCCATCTGGTTTACTCACGTCCTTTAGGGAAGGAAACTGCCATCTTTACCTGGTCTGGACTACATGCAACTCCAGAGCCACAACAATATGGTTGACTCTTAACAACCCCCTGGGCAATAAATGATGGCCAAGATAGCAATGCCCACATCCCATGAATGAATAAAAAAGGTTAACAATTATAGAGGTGTGTGTGTATATGAGTGTGTGTATGAGAGAGAGAGAGAGAGAGAGAAAAAAAAAAAAAGAGAGAGAGAGTGTGTGTGTGTGTGTGTGTGAGTGAGAGAGAGAGCGAAAAAGCGGAAGAGACTGTCTCGGTTAGTTAGACAGAAATAAACAGGCAGGACAGGAGAAAGAAATGGAGACAGAGTCAAAGGAAACCAACAGAGAACAAGAGGCAGACAGAGCGTTAGAAAGACATACAGGCCAAGAGACATAGAAAGATAGCGGATAAACATGACTAAAATATTATCCGGAAACAAATTTTAAAAATAACATTTCACCAGTTCCAAGCAAGCAACTATTGATTGTTTCAGATTATTAGCAGTTTGCGATACTGGATAACAACAATGATGGCCCAAAGAAAGGCAAAACAGGTCAAGTCAATTCAAAGTTTTAAGATGGTGTGAAAGAAGAAGGTGGTGTTGTCGTAACATCACCAGTAATCTAGAACACCCAGGTTAATACATGTCAGATAGTGAATTTTGAATTCAATATTAAAATAAATCTGGAATATAAAGTTTGCTTAGTGGTGTTGGTTGTTGTTTGGCAATGTCTTTCAGGGAAGGAAGTCTGCTGACTTTCGACCGTTTAACCAACATATGACACCAAACTGCCCATTAAGAATGGGCAATAAATGCTGGTTAGTCGGTGACACGCTCATCCAAAGAATGAAAAAAAATACAAATTTATTTATTCTGCACCATGTTATAAGGGGAGGCTGGAACTTTTTCCCTAGAATCCAGGGGGCCGAGGGGTAACCTTATGGAGGTTTATAAAATGATGAGGGGCATACAGAAAGTGAATAGCCAAGGTCTTTTCCCCAGGGTAGGAGATTCCAAAACGAGAGGGCATACGTCTAAGGTGAGAGGGAAAAGATTTAAAAGGGACTTTAGGGACAACGTTTTCACAGAGGGTGGTGCGTATGAGGAATGAGCTGCCAGAAGAAGTGGTAGAGGTGGGTACAATTACAACACTTAAAAGACCTTTGGACAGGTACATGGATAGGAAAGGTTTCCAGGGATATAGGTCAAATGCAAGCAAATTGGACTAGTTCAATTTAGGAAAACGGCTTGGCATGGACAAGTTGGGCCAAAGGGCCTATTTCCATGCTGTAAACCTCTATGAGTCTGTGTCTCCAGAAAAATTCTGGAAAAGAGAAAGAAGCTAAACTGGGTTACTTGCAGAGATTTGGATAAATTCTACACGCTCAATCTGGCATGTGAGCGTAAGTATTGTGTTTCCCTCTCCCACTTCTCTTTTAAAAAAAGAACAGCCAATAGCCAAACGATTAATTCTTGGTTATCAGAAAAGACCTCTCGTCAGGAGTGTTGATGTGACAGCTTAGAGAAGCAAGTAGCAGATTGATTCCCCAATAAACAATGGTGTCTGCAATACACGATTCTCCACATTTCACATCGTCGAATATGGATTCACATTTGTAATACTATGAAAGGGTCCTGTAAAGTATCATGGTTCAAGGACAAAGTCAATATTAAAGGAAAGAACAGGTATTTACTGTTCACCATCTTAGCATGTCTCAAGACACTTTTCAATAAAGTCTTTTTGGAGCATGCTGTTATAATGTGGAAAATCTGACAAACAATCTGTATGTGGCAAACATCCACAAGCAGCATGAGGTAAACACCAGATAAATTTGTATCTCAGTGATGCAAGGGATCAATAGTGGATCTGAACAACAGGGAGAATTACTTTGGTTGTTGTTAAAATAACACCAAGTAATCTCTTTAGTCCACCTGAGAGGCCAGATGGGGTATATTACAAAAACAGAAATTGCCAGAGAAACTCAGGTCTGGCAGCATCTGTGGGGAGAAAGCAGAGTTAAACCTTTCAAATCTAGTGATCCTCCTTCAGAACTACCAGATGAAGAGTCACTGGACTTGAAAGGTTTAACTCTGCTTTCTTTCTTTCCACATACGCTGCCAAACCTGCTGAGTTTCTCTAGCAAATTCTGTTTTTGTTTCAGATCTTCAGCATCTGCCATTCTTTATTTCATTTGTGAGTTATGCTCATAACTCAACTGCTCAGAGCACATACTGCATCTTCTAGTTAAAACATTTAATTAAAGCCCTGACTGCCTGTCCAGCTGGATGTTAAAAATCCACAGCAGCACTCCAAGAGTCATGGGCTGGGCCAATATCACTTCCATGACCAATACTACTCACTCACTTCATTGGTATTGTGGAATCTCCCTGTGCAATTCAACAATTTAATTTGCAAATGCACTCAAGATGTAGAATGCATTACATTAAGCACTCTGAGAAGTTCTCAAGAGAAAAGGCATTATATTATAGCAAAAATTCCTCTGCTAAAAGGATTCATATCGGTTGCCCAATTTCTCTCAGACTGTAAAGTCAACCGTCAAAATCCTATTGTTTTCGCATCTCTGAAGGAAGATGGTCCTGGCTGGAAACTGACTGTCACTAAACCGTCCACCTCTCCTTGTTCACAGTAAGCAAACCCCAACGAAGAATTAATATCTTTCAGTTTTATTAACTAAAAAAGTGCTGAAATGTGATCATGTAAACACAATGGAGACAGTATTTAAAAAGCAAACACAATATACATTACAGAAAAACCGTGGATTTTCTAAACAGTATTTCACAGTACAAGACACATCACATTCTGGATTTCACCATGCATCGCAGAAACAATACTCAGGACTGTACATCAGCAATCAGCTTCCTACTACACAGGTTAGGCCACTAGTAATGCTTTACAAAGGAGCTGTTGCTCAAACTGTGAGTTCCGTCAGTAGTAACCTCCCCAAAAAGCACAGCGCAAGAATAATTCACAGAAACTAAGACCCCAAAATGCATTTTAAAAAAAACTGAAATGTTCAGAGTTAAATATGCTATTGGCAGAATGGGACTGCTTTTTCTTCTGGAGGGCGGGGTGGGGGGGTGTGGAAATGGTGGTGGCGACGACGACTGGTGGCGGCAGCGTAAGCAGAATTACGGGAGAGAGACCTGGATTCACAGCATATTGTCTCAGTCGTCAGACATGCAACTTATTGCCATCCAAGAGAAAAACTCCAAGCAGCAGAAGCAAATTTAAAAATAAAATCTCTCCACATTTCAGCAGGTCAGTGAAAAGGGAAGAGGAGTCATACATGTCAACAGAGCCAGTAAAAAATACCAGAAATACCTATTTATTCCAGCAACCATTATTTCATTTTCAGCAACATGGAATGTTTAATTTTGGTACAATTAAAGGGGAGGACAGTGACACTGGGGGAAAACATACAATAGGTGCTCCTCACACTGACAGAACAAACCAATGACACAATTCCTAAGTGCTGCTATTATGAATAAAAGCTGGGGTAGAGGAGACATTTAACACACATAAAACACCTCAGACTTCATGTAAAGGGTTCTCTCAACAGAAAGGTACCAGCTCTTTAACCAGCAACTTTGAGAATTCCCAGAGGAAGACAGTGATTTACACTACTGAGGTATATCTACATAACAAAAAGGAAATCTACAAAATGATTGCCTGTTGGGCCTACCGTAAGAAAAGCAAATCGCAGAAAAGTGTACATTTGTGGATCATACAGAATAGCTGCTTCAAAGCAGGAGATAGAAATAAATAAACAACATGGTACTTAGATGGGAAATAAATTCATTTGAAAGCATATGTTGGAATCTTAGCTTTATCCTTGACCTAGAAATTATAATTGACAGTCAGACACTAATAATCTTGCAAAGTGACTAAAGCATTCCCAACTTTGATACAGTATGTTAAATTTTAGTTCTGAAGAAATCTGGAGTTCATTGGTCATGTAACACTCATAACCAGCAGACCACTGAACTTTTCTCCAGAGTTTCCTTCAACAAAATTTGGAGGTGTTCAGCAATCTGAACCAGGGTACAATGCTGCCAAACTGTAGGAGAACTTTTGCTCAGAAATATGTTAGACACCATGCAGCAGGGTTAGAAATCTACAATCATAACTGCATCAACAATGAAGACAATAGAACAAATAACCGCACCCTATGGCAATCAGAGCTACAATGTGACGTTACTATGCACAGGAGCAATGGGCTAGCAGTTAAATATGGCCAGTTAGAACACTGGCACTTAACAGTAATTAATCACAGCGAAGACACAACATTCAGGTAATTTTGTGGTAAAAGCAAGTAAGACATGAACAGATCAAATTTACAAGCGTTGAGCAAAGTAGTTGTTGTGTAATGTATCATTCTATTCTGTGTTCACTGCATCAGAGACAGGGAAAATGCAACAATTCACTGTGAATGTCTCTCATCATGAATCTAATATGGTCTTTGAATCACAGCATGCACACAGAGTCACCTTATATCATCCAGTAATGCCTACCTATTGTTTTATTCAATTAGTTTATTAATTTGGTCTGAGTGAGATACTTTACAGTCTTACAACCATCAGCTGACAGACTGTGGTCTGTGACTACTTAAAAGAGACACTCCCCAATGGCACCCTAGAGTTTCAGCACTGCACCTTCCCCATTCAGCCAGGTACTCTGCTGAGGAAAGTCCAGATGTGTTCAGGGGAGTAGAGCTCATTTTCTGCCAATAACGAGACAAAAGGTCTAGCAGACAGTTGCCTGCCCATTGTTCTGGCCAAATAATGGGAATTAGGAACAGAAAGAAATTGTTTGGCAAGAGACACCCACCCTCTCATCTAGAAAGAGTGAAGAAACATACATTTTATGAAAGTTATTAAGCAGATCACTTGAGAAAGGTTGTTCTGACTTGCTTAAGATGAATACTTAGAATGGGCTGCTCACAAGCTCAGCTAGGTGAGAGCCCACGGCAGTGAGACACCAATAACCCAGTGCACAGGATGTTAATAGCTCGATTCACCTGCTGGGCTGCTCCAAAAATGACAGTTCAGTTTAAGATGCACCCAACCAGCAGCTGGTTGCTGTTTGTAAAATAGCTTCAGTTAAAAGAACCTCACCACCACCCACTTCACTTTGGCAATTGTACTTACAAGCAAATCATTCCAAAGCACTCTCGTTGTTTAATAGTAAACTTTTTTTCCCCAGAAGATGCAGCCTAAATCCTGAAATACATTCTGGAAAGAATGTTGCATGCAGGCTTGTGAGTAGGAAGTGCAGTCTAGTACAGTCCCCACCAGCTCTGAAGGCACCATTCAACAAGAATTTGGACTGTCCACTGAATGGTTGTGTAACTAATTCCAACCCACTGATAAGACAGAAAAGACAAATCTATTAGTGCAAAGGTTTACTGGGATCTTGCTGCAACATACAGCTGGTGTAGTGCATGAGTAACAGGCAAGCGTTAGCTTCGCATGGGATGTTACAGGTTATTTCCTTTATCCTTCTAATTAAAGATTGACAAATTCCTTTAGCTATCTTTTCCACACTTTCACTGAAATTTGGATAAAAATGTCTTCCATGGACAAGGTCCTTATGATCTGTGGAGAAAAAGAGTCAAAAAAGGTAAAATGTTTAGTTGCTCAGATTCCTCTCCTTATTCTGATCAGTTGAAGTAGTTCCACACAGTTATCATCTAACTGCTATTACATAACTTGCAATTTCCTCAACACTTCTGCAAAGAATTAACTAGCCTCCCCAGTTATGACGTGCTACAGAGCCACAATCCCATGCTCAGGAGATACCCACACATCATTGCAAAGGATGTACTAGATAATTTTAGATTCTCCCCACATGTGTGCAATCAGTTGTCCATTGCTAATTGTTTATGTATTGAATGGTTTAATTTCAGAGGGCATAGAACAGTCAATCACATTGTCTGGAGTCAAGTGTAGGCAATAGCGAAGAAGGATGGCAGATTTCCTTCCCTAAAAGGGCATTAGTAAACCCGTTGGATTTTTACAACAGGTTCCCCAGCCATCATTACTAAGTCCAGCTTTTCAATTCTAGACTTATTAACAGCCAAGTTGAGATTTGAACCCATATCACTTGATCAATGGCCTTGGTGTCTGGATTACTAGCCCAGTGACATTACCACTACACAGTCTTCCCCAAAGAGAAGCTGGATGTCCTGCAGGTTGCTCTCACCCATTATGCACTTTATTGGACATAAAGGTCTAATTACTTAGAAGCAAATATATTCTTGCCGGGTAACAAGTCAAAGTTTAAATTCTATGGCTTTACCTTTCCCTACCTCTGTAACCTCCTCTGCTTTCAACCATTCAAGAACATAGAGACAGCTATTTCGAAAAGGTTAGAAATCACAAGACACCAGGTTATAGTCCAACAGGTTTATTTGAAAACGCAAGCTTTCGGAGCCTCGCTCCTTCAGGTGTTACTGAGAGAGGTGGCATCAGGCACAGAATTTATAAGTAAAAAGATCAAAAGAGTCACACAACTGATGAGGAAATAGCATCTTAGGTTTGTTTAGTACATCCTCATCAGTTGTGTGACTCTTTGACCTTTTTACTTATAAATTCTGTGCCTGATGCCACCTCTCTCACTAACACCTGAAGGAGCGAGGCTCTGAAAGCTTGTGTTTTCAAGTAAACCTGTTGGACTGTGACCTGGGTGTTGTGATTTCTGACCTTGTCCAACCCCCCAGTCCAATACCGGCACCTCCACATCATTTTGAAAAGGGACAGGGGTGCTTCAGCTGGCCTCCGAGGGAGAGGTTGGGACAGAGTGTGGTGGAAAAAAAATTAAACTCCAATCAACAAACAACCACTAAACTTGTCTTCTGAAGTGCCGGTGCTAATTTGTATTCAAGGGTCCATGCTCTGCTAGTAGCCCAAATCAGAAGGTTGTAGGTTACATCCCACTCCAATGTACAGTAAAGTGTAGGATGATACTTCAATGCACTGTGCAAGTACTATACTGCCAGTGGCAGAGTGGAGGAATGCACAATAGATCAGAATTGAAGGAATGCCGGGTTTACTGGTTGCAGGGCTTCGGAAAGGCGAGGCTATCGAAACATTTGAAAGCAATGACAAAAACTTTAGAAATGGGAATGCTGGTGGACCAGGAGTAAATGGTCAGCAAGCACAGAATGAAGGGTGGATATACTTTAGTGTGAATAAGGATGCAGCCAACAAACTTTGAATGAGCTCAAACTGTGGAAGATGGGAGGCCGACTAAGAGACCAACAGCTAGTGAGGATTCAGATAGAATAAAGGCACAGCAGAAGATAGGTGTTAAGACGGAAGGTGAAGTCTGCGGTTGGTAAGGGAGAGGGTCTCGAGTGGACGCTCTGTTCATGGTCAAATAGGAAACCGAAGGTTGTGAACAATCTGGTTCAGTCTGAGACAGGGAATCAGAGATTAGTGATGGAAATTTGTGACAGAGACTTTTGTTTTCCTATTGTTTAACTGGAGGAAATTTCAGCTCATTCAGGGCTGTGTTGGGCAAATCTGACAACACAAAGTTAGTCAAGTTGAGAAAGGCAATGATTCATTGATTGATTTTATTGGCACGTGTACCGAAATACAGTGAAAAGCTTTGTTTACGAGAGGTACAGGCAGATCACAGCAAAGGATGTACAGATCAAAAAGACTTAGGAGCCATACAGGTTACATTGCAGGTTACATGTCATCAGTGCATGTCTGTAGTTTGATGTATTCCTGAATGAGATTGGTGCAGGATAGCACATAGCTGAGAAATGAAGACATTATAGATTCACTGACTGAACAGACAAGAATAGAACTTGATATGAATTAAGATACGAGTACCAGATGTTTGGATGTAAAAGATTAGAGATCAGCAGGAGAGCAATGCCAAGTCTTGAGGGAATGAACGCCTAGTCCGAGTAGTGGAGAATGGTGCGATCAACAGGGTGAAGATTTTAGACAAACTGACAATGAAGAACAGGGAGGGTGTCATTGTTGCTTTAAGTCCTGTGGCGGTTCAGAATCCACACGGTGGGGGATTCAAACCAGGGACAATTTGGGAGGTAATTGCACACAAGGCCTTTGGACGAAATGGAGGTTCAAGATGCGCAGCAGGCTCAAAGGCCTTTTTTTTTTGAAGAGTGATGATCGTGTACAGAACCAGAAACAGAATTTACAGCAGCAGCTAGCATGGTGGGGCAGGAAGATAATGAGTGGTCATTGTTTGAGCAACAAGAGTGTAAGAGCTGTAGAGTCTCAAATTTAGTGACAAAGTATCCATGAGCTCTGCTGGAGATGCAAATATAGGGGAGATTGTTGATTGGGAGAAAAGGGGTGAGGGGGTGAGGGTTAATTTTTTACATTCCAGGATGATCGAGGTGTAGTAAGGAATTAGCAGCTTTGGTAGTTTTGGTAAAGCATAACCCAATAGCGTTTGGACGGTCTAGTCAAATTATGCTGTGATACAGTTGCATATCAATTTTGCGTCCCTTCCATCAAGTCAAATGACCACAGTGACAAATGAAAGGTTTTCTAGTGACAAGGCATGAAAAGTGGAGTTGTGGGTGAGACGGAGTAGAAATATTCTGGTGAATGGTGCTCAAAGGCTAGATTTCGTGCTGAGTGCAGGCCAGATAGCTGGGAGTTTGAGGGATGTTGCTGTAGGTGGCAGGGGAGCCGAGTGGGGTTTTTCACATTAAAGCATCATAACAACACCAATGCTGGTCTTTTGATCTAGTGCGTTGAATTCTACTAGGTGCAATACATTGAGCTCAAAATGAACACAAAAAGCTTCTGTTCACTTACTACTCTTTTGCATCTCCATTGACAAAATTGGTGTTTCCAGAATTGCCCAAATCACCTGCTTGAAAAGAAAATACACATTGTATAGATCTCAAATCATAAATCACTTCCTCATCGTTCCCCAACCCCACACCGCCTGCTTCTATCTCCGTCCCAAAATCCACAAACTTGACTGCCCTGGTTGACCCATTGTCTCCGCCTGCTCCTGCCCCACTGAACTTATCTCCACGTATCTCGACTCCATTTTCTCCTCCTTGGTCCAAGAACTCCCTACATACGTCCGTGACACCACACACACCCTCCACCTCCTCCAAAACTTCCAATTCCCCAGTCCGACAACACCTCATCTTTACGATGGATGTCCAGTCCCTATAAACCTGCATTCCCCATACAGATGCCCTAAAGGCCCTCCGCTTCTTCCTGTCCCGCAGAACTGACCAATCCCCCTCCACTGACACCCTCATTCGATTAGCCGAACTCATCCTCACCCTCAACAACTTCTCTTTCAATTCCTCCCACTTCCTACAGACAAAGGGGGTGGCCAAAGGTACCCGCATGGACCCAAACTATGCCTGGCTCTTTGTAGGTTACGTGGAACAATCCCTCTCTGTACCTACACTGGCCCTAAACTCCATCTCTTTCTCCGTTATGTTGATGACTGTATCGGCGCTGCCTCGTGCTCCCACGAGGAGTTCGAACAGTTCACCCACGTCACCAACACCTTCCACCCCAACCTTAAGTTCACCTGGACCATCTCTAATACATCTCTCTCTCCTTCCTGGACCTCTGTGTCTCCATCTCTGGCAGCCACCTAGAAACTGATATCCTTTTTAAGCTACCTAGAATACACCACCACCCACGCACCTTCCTGCAAAAATGCCACCCCCTATTCCCAATTCGTTCGCCTCCGCCACATCTGCTCCCAGGATGAGGCATTCCACTCCCGTACATCTCAGACGTCGTCCTTTTTCAAGGACCGCAACATCCCCCCTGCAGTGGTCGAGAATGCCCTCGACTGTGTCTCCCGCATTTCCCGCAACTCATCCCTGACACCTGCTCCCCGCAATAAAAACCAAAACAGAATCCCCCTCATCCTCACGTACCACCCCACCAACCTCCGGATGCAACGCATCATCCTCCGACGCTTCCGCCATCTGCAATCCGACCCCACCACCAAAGACATTTTTCCCTCCCCACCCTTGTCTGCTTTCCGGAGGGACCACCTGCTCCACACTCCCCTTGAGCCCCACCACACCCGGCACTTTTCCCTGCAACCGCAGGAAGTGCTATACCTGCCCCTACACCTCACCCCTCACCTCCATCCCAGGCCCCAAGAAGACTTTCCACATCAAGCAGATGTTCACCTGCACATCTGCGAATGTGGTATACTGCATCCGCTGTTCCCGTTGTGGCCTGCTATACATCGGGGAAACCAAGTGGAGGCTTGGGGACCACTTTGCAGAACACCTACGCTTGGTTCGCACTAAACAACTGCACCTCCCAGTCGCGAACCATTTCAACTCCCCCTCCCATTCTCAGATGACATGTCCATCCTGGGCCTCCTGCAGTGCCACAACGATGCTACCCGAAGGTTGCAGGAACAGCAACTCATAATCCGCTTGGGAACCCTGCAGCCCAATGGTATCAATGTGGATTTCACAAGCTTCAAAAACTATCCCCCCACCACTGCATCCCAAAACCAGCCCAGCTCGTCCCCGCCTCCCTAACCGGTCCTTCCTCCCACCTACACCTTACTCCCACCTCAAGCCCCACCCCCATCTCCTATCTACTAACCTCATCCTGCCCCCTTGACCTGTCCATCCTCCCTGGAGTGACCTATCTCCTCCCTAACTCCCCATCTACACTCACCTTTACTGGCTCCAACACTGCCTCTTTGACCTATCTGTCTCCTCTCCACCTATCTTCTCCTCTATCCATCTTCTATCCGCCTCCCCTTCTCTCCCTATTTATTTCAGAAGCCCCTTTCCCTCCCCCATTTCTGAAGAACGGTCTAGGCCAGAAACATCATCCTTCCTGCTCCTCTGATGCTGCTTGGCCTGCCGTGTTCATCCAGCTCTACACCTCGTTATCTCATAAATTTAATATGTTCAAAGGAGGAAAATGTATCAGGCTGGCAGTGTGGGAAATGGGTCATCAACTCTCCTGTGGTTTCCAAAGCTGTTAAGTTGACTGGTACAAGGTCTGTAGGATTCCAAGGTCATTGTCATAAACTCTTTGTTACTCAATTAATAAAAATAAAACAACTGTTAGCCCTTACAAGAGCACGCGTTTTATTTGTAAAAAGGTGAGGATAAAATGAGAAATTTCCTCTGTCAGTCTTCTTGTTTTAAGTAACTATACTCCTCCTACTACCAGCGTGTCTACAAGCTTTCCACAGCAGTTGTCCCCCACCAACGTAGGCTGGGTCAACTTGGATTTTCCCTCCTCCCTTCTAGCTCTCCAGAGTAAACTGCATCATAATATGATCACCCAGCAGACTTCTGCAGAAATTTTAAAAACCCTCCTTTCACTACCACCCTTTCAAGTTTTATTTTCCTCTTTCAATCCATGAAAGCGTTCTGTGTTCATGATTCTACAGGGATCAAGTGTCTTTTTGACTTTGAACAAATGGTTGTTAATCAACAGTGAAGCTTCACAGTGAGCACTGACAAGCTATTTGAGTGCAAGGTGTGGGATGTATTATAAAATTAGCTGAATTCTGTCCTTACCCAGTATTTACTCACACTTCTGGAGACCAGTAGATGAATACCCTGAAGCTTGAATCTAGGTCTAGAGTAGAGTATCAAGGCCACCTAGCAGAATCCCTTATTGATGGCCCCTTTCCTTCCTAACTGAAATGATCAAACAGTATGAGCCAAGATCAAATGGCTGACCTCTATGATCTCTGTGCTGCAATTTCACTGGATGAAGTAACCAAGTAATATTGTTGAAGACGCATTTAAATAGAGCCAATGGTGCTCAGATATCGTAAAAATAACTGTGAAATTTGAGACCATGATGAAATTTATGCAATTGGGGTTAATGTTTTCAGGAGATGTGATTAGGAGTGACAGTTTGAATAAAGAAAGTGGAACAAAGGAGGTATATTTAAAAAGTTGTCTACAACAGTGTGGTGGACCATTGAAACAACATTACTAAACATACAGAAATGTACAAGTGGTGAGAATTTATGAAAGTCAATCCATTCTTCTCTAGCAATAAGGATACTCAAACGTATTTTTATAGGCTGCAAACCTTTTCGTCATGGAGACTTTGATGTTATATACAAACTTCAAAGCAATGTCCAAATAATTTATTTGCACCAGATTTGAATTGTACTTTAGGATTTAGTTGACGATGTAAATACCATTAAAGGCAAGACTTTTCCAAACCTCCAGGATCACAAAAAGTTCAAACAAGACAAACCTACTGACAGGAAAGGTAAATGTAAATAAAGACCCTGGGTCAGGTTCACCAGGGCAAATTGTTCAGTTTGGATCCTACATCAAGATTAATTATAATGAAATGATACACACCAAAAAAAATGCCATAATTTGCTGTCTCTTTTCAACCTGTTGACAAATTGGACACTTTCAACAATGTATTTTTTAAATCAGAATTAATCCAAATTCCTTTGCATGTTTATGCAAATCATTCAAAAAGGTTTTCAATTACGTCAAAGTTTTAAAACATGTTTACCAACCATAGACAATTTAAGACAAAATTTATTGCTAGAACACACTCAATAATGCGTATGTAGAATCGTACCTTCTCCAGAACTCTGAGTAGTGAAGTTATGAGTCGCAAGCTCTGTGGACATGTTCCCTTCTTGCTCCTCAATCTCAGTTTCACATTCACTCTCACTGTCACTGCTCATACCAGGCAGCAAATGAAGGGCCTTTTTCTGAAGCAATGCAACTGCAAAAAGAGCAAGATTAAGTTCAGAGTATTGAAAGGAGAAAGAAAATAAGTTGGATGATGCAAGAGAACACAAGCATTCAGAGTGCAAAATTCCAAGACCTTAAAAGTAAGTAATCACTCAAGTGGAGGGTTCTAATTTAATACTAAATGTTTACGAATCCATATCATGGCCACTGTAAGAAATCTATGATCAGCTCTAGGCTCCATGTTGTACAATGCTGAAGCAACCGAAAAGAAACAGTAGGGATTCACAATGGCACTGCCTGATGTGAAGAATTTCAAATATGAAGACAAACTTTATAAAAGTGGGGTTATATTTGTTAGAGCAGCAGACCACCCTACGGCCCTTTGAGCCTGTTCAGCCATTCAACAGGATTATAACTAAGCTTGAACTCCAACTCCACTTTCTAGGCTGATCCCTCATTTGCAAACACCCCCACATCTGTCTTAAATACATTTTAATGAAAAGGACTTTTACTTCTTGAGTACGGGATTCAAAGATTCACAATCCTTTGAGGAAAGGTATTTCACCTCATCTCAGTCTTAAACAATCGACCCCTTATCCTCAGACTGTACCCCGTGACCTATCCTTAGCCAGTGGAAACAACTTTTCAGTATCTTCCTTGTCAAGCCTTTTCAGAATCTTAAATTGAGGAGAAATGGGAAGAAAAGATAAAAAGAACAGATTATTTCCAGTAATTGAGGAGTCCCAAAGATGATTATGACAGACTTAGGACGAGAAGATAGGAGAAACCTTTCTTCAAGCAGTTAAGTTGTGAAACAAATGTTTAAATCAGCAACTTCAATGTCAATAATTTAGAATTGGTGATTGGAGAACAAGGGATGTGGGAACTGGGACAAGAAAGTCAGTGCCATTGCTCATATTGGGGGTAGACACTAGATATGTTGAGAGGGGGTCAAATAACATCATAGAAATTACAACATGGCTGTGTGTAGTTCTATGAATGTTATATCTACTATTTATTAGCATGAAGGGCAGAAAAAACTAGTGTGGATGAAGCGCAGACATGATGGCTGATGCCTTCATTTTTGGATATCCAACTTGCAGCTTTCCCAAATAAAACCAAAATACAGCGAATGCTGAAAATCCAAAATAAAAACAGGAATCACTGGAGAAACTCAGCAGGGATGGAAGCATCTGTGGAGAGAGAAACAGAGGTAACATCAAGCCCAATTGGACTTCTTCAGAGCTCTGCCCAATTTTGAAATAGAGTCAAATCAGACTCAAAATATTAACTCTGTCTCTCCGCAGACACTGTCTGGCCTGCTACGTTTTGCCAAAATTCTGTTTTTATTGGAGCTGATCGATGGATTTGGCATAGCTAAAGCTGGTGCTTCTACAATAGGGCTATTGCTGGGAATATGCCAAAGCAAGTGAGTTTAACCAACATCAAAATATGTTTTACCACCACACTTACTATATGGCAAGTGTACACAAGCAAACTGGGGCCAAGAGGTTTTGAAGTCAACAACGGGCCTAGGGATAGGCATGCCTACAAGCAAAGATGCTCCGAATTTGAACAGTGGTTAGCACCTCACTAACCTCGTGCATGTTTCTTATCAAGTTGTGCAGTGACGTTACATTCATAGTGCAATACAAAAGAGGTCCTTCAACCTATCAAGTCTGTACCACCAAAAATACACTAGTTCCACTTCCCCACACTGGGCCCATGTAGCCTTCAATGTTATGTCACTTCAAGTGCTCATCCACGTTTTTTTAAAAGGTTACGACATTTCTTGCCTCAAGTAGAGCATTCCAGAACTCCATCACCCTCTGGGTTAAAAAAACATTTTTCTTCAAATCTCCCCTAAACCTCCAGCCATTTTCTTTAAAAAAAATGCTCATTGCTCTCTGGCAAAACTAAGCCATTCATTTCCACAGCATCTGGCATTAGAAGCTCATTGAGGCATGGCAATAGCATAAGCATTTGCTTTGACATCTTCCCAGCAATGTAACAAATTTAAAAAGCGTCATGAGATGAGATTTTACCTTCTTCCGGCCTACCCGACACACCCTCAAGAGGTGAAGCACGTGTTCCTGCGGTGCTTGCATTATCTGAATCAGAACGTTGGTTATCTGTTAAACAGCACTGGGGTACTGATCTGAAAGCAAACAGAGAGAATATGAGAGGTTCAAATTACACACAAGCAATTCCACTCAGATGCTATTCTTGTCAACTCAATTTGTCTAAAACCATTATTTGACTGCCAACCTATTAAATAAAGGTACTTCTTCAGCTTGATGGTGCACACTTGGAATTGAATCTCTGATAGTTCAGCTACTCCACTGACTCTAAAAGCAATATCATGAGTACATTTAATCTTTATTTTACTCTGAACATCAAACTACATCACTAATACTTCCTTTTAAAAATAACTTTTTTTGGGTGGCGAGATGCGACTATCATGCTGCAGACTATAAACCAAATCTGTCTGCAACCATAAACAGCACTAGTAAGTGGGAAAAAAGTCAAAGAATAGTAACATTAAATATACAAAACACAGTGGAACCAAACTATCAGGTTGCCTCAGTTAGTAGCATTCTTGCCTCTTGGTATAAAAAGGTAAGAGCTTAAACTCTACGATAGGACTTGAACAAGTAATTGAGGCCTACAATTCTGGAGATGTGCTGCGTTGTCAGTAGGTAGCACTTAAAATGAGTCATTAAGCGAAATACAGTACAAACAAATTAGGAACAGGAGTAAACTACTCATTTCACCAAGCTTGATCTGCCATTCAGTAGGCTCATGGCTGATTTGGTTGTGGCCACAACTCAACATTCCCACATACCCCAATAACTCGATAAAAACTGAAAGAATTGTGGATGCTGTCAACCAGGAACAAAAACAGAAATTGCTGGAAAAGCTCAGCAGGTCTGGCAGGATCAGTTCTGAGGAAGGGTCACCGGATTTTTTCTTCACAGATGCTGCCAGACCTGCCAAGCTTTTCCAGCAACTTCTGTTTTTTTACCTCAATAACTCCCTTATTAATCAACAATTTAGCTACCTATGACTTAAAAGTATTCAATGATCCTGTATCTACTACTCTCTGGAGGAAAGAAGTTTCAAAACCTCGAAACCTTCTGGGAAAAATAATCTCAAATAAATTTAACTCTCCTTATTTTTAAACTTTGCACCCCCCATCCCAGTAATTCTAAGAGGAGGAAAATCCTTTCAGCATCCATTTGGTCAAGTAACCTCAGGATCTTTAACATTTCAATAAGATCACCTCTCATTCTTCTGAACTTCTATGGATACAGGCCCAAATGTTCCAACCTGAGGAAAGTAACCCCTTCATCCCAGGTATCAGAAGATTGGATCTTCTCTGAATAGTGAATGCATTTATATCCTTTCTTAAATAAGGAGTACAAAACTGTACAGTATTTCATGTGTGGTCTCACCAACACCCTGTACAACTCAAGTAAAGCATCCCTACTTATATATTCTGTGCTTCTTAATGAACAATAAACCATTTACTTTCCTAATCACTTACTGTACCTGCATACTAACAGTGATTCATGCACCAGGACACCCAGATCCCTTTGTATCTCTGTTCTCAAATAGTTTGTGTGAATATCAAAAGCCAAATGATAGTTCGAAGAGCAGGAAATTCTCCTAATGCCCTGACCAGAAATTCTCTCTAAAATTACCACTAAAAAGGAACTAAAATCTCTAGAGATAGTAGGAACTGCAGATGTTGGAGAATCTGAGATAACAAGGTGTACAGCTGGATGAACACAGCAGGCTAAGCAGATTCAGAGGAGCAGGAAGACTGACGTTTCGGGCCCAGACCCTTCTTCAGAGGATCTAGGCCCAAAACGTCAGCCTTCCTGCTCCTCTGATGCTGCTTGGCCCGCTGTGTTCATCCAGCTCTACGCCTTGTTAACTAAAATCTCTACTTGTTTCATTTGTTCCGAAGAGTCATACTGGACTTGAAAAGTTATTTCTGTTTCTTTCTCCAGATGCTGCCAGACCTGCTGAGTTTATCCAAGATCATCTGGTTCTTTCAGATTTCCAGCATTTCACTTTTATTTGTCTCACTTGCTGCTTTCAGGGTTTTTGGGTTTATATTGGCTGTTGTTTGTCTAAGTGACATCAGGAGCTACATTTTAAAAGTAATTTGGAATTATAATGAATGGTGATAAATTCAAATTATGCCCTTTCATAAGGTATGACATTTGTTCTCCTGGGTCTTGTGGCATTTTATCCCACTTTGGAGCATTTTAAACTTGAGAATACAGGTGCTCAATTATTTCCCTCAGTTTGGAAAGAATTATAAAACAGATAGCTGAACAGCGGCACAAAGAGGAGGCTGGTTGCAATTCAACACAAGATAAATATTTAAATCCACATTTGATGCATTCTCACCCTAAAGTGGCAACTTTACGTGTCATTTCAAGTGCTGCCAATCCATTCAGTGCAGTGTTACAGAATTGGTCAGATGCAGTAACGATAAAAGCTCTGTCCTCAGCCTTACAGGTTGATGGGGCTTCCGAGTCATTTGCCTTGTTTACACAATGTGGTGATCCTTGTCTACTGCTTGGCTTTGATAGTCCTACATTTAAAAAAATTAGAACATTGGCAATTTAGAAGAAAATCCCAAATGATTTGCTAGGATCTATACTATTCTCTTGTTTGTACCCTTCAGGCGAGTTCAGGAGTAGATTTTGTTGACTATATCCTATTAATTGCTGTGAAATACTTGGACTTTTTTTATGCAAAAAAAGTTCAACACATCAGATATTATGTACATATGTGCAAATACACTTTGCAGACAACATTAGAAGGACAGCAGTGGGAACCAGAAGTGGAATGCATCAGAGAATATATAACGTCAAGTTGGATCTTACTTGTGGACATCTGAAGAAGCATGGCCACAAGGCTTGGAGGAAGCAGCAGCATGGCCAGATCATGGGTAGGACAAGCTTTTTGTTGTGTCAAATCATTTATCATTACTTAGATTGTCTGATGTAAAGAACATCTGTTGCAAAAGTTGCGTTTTTCAAACAGCAAATCATGCTCTATATTTTAAGAGTGGAACTTATGATATCTATGCAAAATCATCTGCTTCAATTATTGTGAAGCTTCACTTTTGGATATATTCAACCTTATGTGATATAGCATTAAACAAAAACAACCAAAACGAAGTACGATAGTTACCTGTTGTGCTGGGTTGACAATTCTCTTGGCAGTGGAGATCTTTATCCCCGCATTCTAGAGCTCTACGGAGAGAGAAACTGGTCCCTGAACCTGGGCGACTATGCTTTGGAGATCCACACTTCTTTGTAGATGCTGAAAGGTAAAATTGAAGGAAGTGAATTTACAGGTTCACAGCTCATCTGCTTTGCTGTACCCCACAAACTCAATTGGTAATACTTGACAATCCTGCTGCTGCTTTTTAAAAGGAAAAAAATTAAGATAGATTGAAGTGAAGAAGCAGAGTTGTTACTTGACAAATAATCAATTCTTGAACTTAAAAATTGAAGTTGCTGAATTCAAAGTCCACGTACAAACAAGTCCATGAGTAAAAGACAGGGCAAAAAATTGTGGTAGTGTTTCCAATTCCTCTTTTCTTTAAAGAGATCTCTTTATTGAGATCAATTTACCTCATTGTTCAAACTTGTTAGTGATTCTTCCCACAGACATGCAATCTGCTTACTTGAGTACTTTTTTCCATTTTTCCTTTAAAAAATGTCCTTTTCACAATGTGCTCAAATTGAATTCATGTTCACAGGGCATTTACTGCTATGACGTCAGAAGGCACAGGCTCAGGGTGACCAGAATGTACTCTCAAGCGAATCAGTCTTGTTTCCAAGGCAACTCCAATCTGATCGCTCAGCAATAAATTCCAGCACTTAGGAACATTTCACTAAGTATTTAGTGCTTTATTTTCTGAGTATCTTTGATTGCCTACAGCACACAAAAGCGGATTTTTTTTTGAGGAAGGGTAGGAGGAAATTTTCAGTCAGGCACTCGATGAAAAGAGCTTCACTAACACATCGCTCTACAAAAGAGTACAATTAATTCTGTTCAGTCTGAATTTAATTTTTAAACAAGTGTAGTCAATTCCAAATGGACCAGTCATTATGAGCAACAAATGCTCATCGGCTTGGTGCCTGACTGGTGCCACTTGCGGAGCTCCAGTGTTTGTGGGTTAGCAAAGGTATAAATACAGTTTCTGCTGGAAATGGAAAACAAATCTATTAGTCTTTTCTTAAATAAATAGATTTCCAGCATATTTTGTTAAAGTGATGTATTAACTAAAGTATTAGTTAGCCTAGAACTGCATTCAGTGAAACACAGTGCCCTCTGCTGGAAGTGCACATGCAGCTGTTGTTTGAGAGCTGAGCTATGATGCCTCCTCATGACTCCCACACACATTTGGAAAAGTCACTTGGATGAGGAAGTGGAGGAGACACGACATTCATGACGTATCGACAGCCAGTCTGCCAAAACAGGAAAGAAAGGGAGAAAAATCAAAGAAAAGTATTATATCTTACATTCCCCTCATTCTACTGAGATACAGATAACTGGAAATAGCAGTGTATTTTCCAATTCACACCAGTACCAGTTTACCAGCTATAGCATTAAGTAATTTCTATAAGGATTGTTGGTAGGTTTCTAAATTAGCTTTGCAATGGATCAGGTTGTTGAATGATGCCACTTCTATTCCTTGGTTCTAATAAGTTGGATAGGTTTCATGATAGATGTTGGCATGTTTGCCCTACATTCCAAACATGGCTCAGCAAATCCTTACAAGCACAGATTTCAATCAAGTCTTTCAAATGGACCTTGAACTGAATCACTTCTCAGGACCAGCAATGTTAACAAGCAGTTGCTGTTGGGTTTGACCAGTTTACCAGATTCTATCCACCCCTACTGACTCCAGTTACTATAATGCTTGCTGAAGAGGGAGGGAACAAAAAAGTGTGAAAACTATGATTGGCATACTTTTGACAGTACTTAATAATCTTACTCCTCAACAGGCTATGAGTAGTAAATACAAAAGACTATTGGCTTTGTTTTTCCAGTCAATCAGCAGCTATTAAAAATAAGCTACTATTTCAGGTGAAGACCCTCCTGTTGTCAGGATGTTGAAGGTGAAGTCTTTGCCTAAGCAATTAATCTATTTTTACCATTGCAGAAAAAGGGAAACTGCTGTAAGCAGAGAGCAGATTCATTAGTATTTATTTCAATTTTCAGTTTTTGTTAAGGTGATCTTTACTTGGGTATTAGTTAGTCCAGAACTGGATTCAGTGAAACACAGCATCCATCAAACATTTATAGCTTGCATCCCTGTTATCTGATTATAGGGTAAAGGAATACTAAGTGCTGGGAAAAAATGCACAATGTTCTTGCAATACTCAATGACTCAAATCATAGAATGTTAAATCCCTACAGTGCAGAAACAGGTCATATGGCCCATCGAATCAACACCAACCCTCCTCATCCCCATAACCCTGCATTTCTCGTGCTAATCCACCTAGCCTGCCCATCTCTGGACACTGTAGGCAATTTAGTATAGCTAATCCACCTAACCTGCACAACTTTCGATAGTGGGAGGAAACCCATTCAGATACGGGGAGAACATGCAAACTCCACACACACAGTCACCCAAGAATGGAACTGAGCCCAGGTCCATCCAAGTGGAGATGGTAAAGAGAAAAGACAAGGCAGAATTCTTTACTGATGCTAGACTTAGCTGAACAGTGAATTGGAGTGATCCAAATAGGAAACAGATATCAATTGGTTTCTGCCAGCCAAAGAATCGAGCAAGGTTTCTATGGTTACATTATTATTTCCTTTTGAAATAAATCTAAACTGTATATATGGATAGAAGCATGGTGCACCCCTGAAAGACTAGTATTTGTAATGCAAACTGGTAGTCATCATTTGGATCAATTTTGTATATAACCAAGATTTAAGTTTTTAAGCTGTTTTAACCAGCACAGTTGAAATGTATATTCCAGTTGAGGATGGCTCCACAGAAATGATACTAAGATATGTCTATATCACTGGATAGGATTACATAGATCATACTGGACATGACACAATTAACTTTATAAAATTTCAGATTATCACTTCAAACCCCAACAGGATAACAGCTACGCATAACAAGTGCATAACATACACACAGTGTTAACCAGCTGAGACAGATTGTCAAAAGTGGTCAACTTGGCAAGGCAGTCTTATGAGCAGTTGTAGCTCACTTATGGGCCAGGATCAGTCGTAGGATAAAATAAAACAGAACAGGCACTTAACAACTAAACCAAAGCATCTTCTGATTCTGGTACTCTCTCAGGAGTGTAATGTGTGTGTGCAATCATGCTCGACTTTCACCTATTAAATCCTCAGCAAATCACAGTTCACTGCACAAGGCAACAAACAGACTCTGCAGAAATGGTTAGCATTTTTTTTTAAAGATAACAATTCAATTTTAAACTGCAGTTCTAGACTTCTGTGTGTTTCCATTTATGATGACATTTTTCATCCACTGCTTGCAGTTCACAGCTGATTATAGCTGTACTATGCCATAGTGCAAATATGCAATAGAAGTTTCTACATTTCCACCAAGGTTTCTCTTTACTTGGCAGCCACTTAATGTTAGTTAGCACAGCTGGCAACACTTTACACACTTTTATTTCAGTTAGTTCTTTTTGGGATGAAAAGGACAGCATTTGTTGCCTATCCCTATCTGCCCTTGAACTAAGTGGCTTGAGAGACTATTTCAGAGGGCAGTTAAGAGTCAACCACATTGCAATGGGTCTGAAGTCACCAGGTAAGAATGACAGATTTCCTTCCCTGAAAGGATGTTAGTGAACCAGATGGATATTTATGACAATTGTCAATGATTACATGATCACCATTAGACTTGTATTTCAATCCCACCATGGTAGATGGTGAAATTTATGGGGCCAGAGCTCCAAAGCAGGGGTCTGTGCAGTGTCACCACTACTGTGTCACAATCTCCCCTTAAATTTTGACCTGGTTAGGTTATACCTTTTACATTATTTCAGGATACAAACCTTCGAGTGGTATCAACACTGATGAGGATTTCTCTTAAAACCAAAATGGTTTTGAGAATTGCTCAGACACCACCCACTGAAGATACCTATGGCAAACATATGGTTTTCAGATTCAAACCCATTTTCCTGAATAAACCCAAAATTAATTTTAGCAACATGCGCAAAAACCAGGTACTTTTACGTTCATCACATTGATCATACGCAAATGTCAATCCCCCGTTAATAACTCACCAAATGTTATGTAATTGGAAAGGAGATCTAGTCCAGATTCATTTCTCCGGATGTTGTCAATTCCACATGTCCCTGATGGCCCTTGATCTCCTGCATGAGTGCTGCAATTCACCCCCAAATCAGCACATGATACCGTGTTACTTCTTGCCTCAGACATCTGGCTTTTGACTTCAGACATTTTGCTCCTGACCTCAGCCATTTGGGCCTTCAATCTCTTCAGAACCCCGGAATTAGGAGGCGATCGGCGCACAGTCTGCTGTCTCCGTTGCTCACGATCTTTTCGACATTGAGCTAATATGTAAAAAAGGGAGTGAAAATTATTTTAAAATAAATTGGGTGGGGGAAATGGTGTTTTGTAAATATCTTTTGGATGTATTAATGTAATTGTTCAACTGTATGCGAACAAAATAGTAGTTGGTTTTGGGCTCCAAAGCAGTGACATTTACCACGAGAAAGGCCAGGGAAGCAGATGCCTTGGAACACCATCACTTGCAAGCTCCTGACCAAGTCACACTCATGTTTACTTGTAACTATAATCGCCGTTTCTTTACTGCATTATTTAAAATGTATGCTTAAGTAGAGAAAATCTGTAGAAAGCTGCAGCACAAAAGATGCAGCTGGAAATCACAAAGGATCCTATGGAATCAAATCCAAATGGAATGTTGGCCCTTATTTCAAGGGGTTTGGAGTATAACAAATAGGGAAGTTTTACTGCAACTGTACATGGTGCTGGTGAGACTACATCTGGGGTACTGAGAGCAATTCTGGTCCCTTTATTTAAGGGAAAGATATTTCATTGGAGGCAGTTCAGAGAAGGCTTACTAGGATGGGCCCAGTATGGAGGGATTGTCTTATGAACATAGGTTAAACAGGGACTCTTCTCACTGGAGTTTAGAAGAATGAGACGTGATCTCATTGAAACATGTAGGATTTTTATGGGGCTGAACAGGGTAAATGCTAAGAGGATGTTTTCTCTCACGGGCAAGTCTAGGACTGGAGGGCATAGTCTCAGAATAAAAAGGGATGCCAACTTAAGACGGAAATGAGCAGGAATTTCTTCTCAGAAGGTTGAGAGTCTTTGGAATCTTTGCCACAGAGAGCTATGGGAGCTTAGTCCTTGGGTACATTTAAGGCCAAGATAGTTAAGTTCTTGATCAGTAGGCTAATCAAGGGTTATGGGGAAAGTGCAGGCAAGTGGATAAGAGGAAGTCGGATCAGTCATGATCCTATTGAATGATGGAGCAGGCCTGTGGAGCTGAACAACCTAATTCTGTTTCTTTTTCTGCTCTCAAAATCCTGGAACTTCGATACAGCACTGTGCCTACACTACGTGGACTGCAGCAGATTAAAGTCGCACTCATCAGCACCACCTCTCAAGGACAATTAGGAATGGGCAACAAAACGTTGACCTAGCCAACATCATTGACATTCCATGAAATAAATAAACAAAATGAAAAATATTCCAAAGTTAATTTGGGAGTTGGTGATGATTAATTCATTTTCAAAAAGAGTCCTTCAACTAAAGCAGAAATGGTGACCCGCTGCGTTGAAGCATGCTACTTCCATTAGAATCCTTTCAGCTAAGATGACATTCAAGTTACCTTTTTTTTTTCTATCCTTGATCTAAGGTGCACCTCCTGTCACACTACTGGTCAGTATGGTTCAGAAACTCATTGGATCAACTCATGACAATTAAGTGTTTTAGAAATGATTAAAGGAGATTAGAAAATGGTCAGTTTGAATACTCCAATTGTTGAACTTTAGCTCATTGTCCCAGCGTTGCTTCAGAGAACTAGAATCCAAAGTATCAAAGGAGAACTCTCTGATACGGAGTTTATAATCCATGCATACATAACTGTGAGGAATGCTTGAACAGGCAATGGCTTCTTTCAGCAGAGGTTTTACCAAATGAATGTCTTTGAAATTTTGAAAGGATTTGATAGTAACAGAAGTAGAAGCATTTTCACTCATGGAAGGGATGAAAAACAGAGTTCATAAATATAAGATAATCCTTAATTTAGCCAATAGGGAATTCGGGAGAGTCTGAAATGTGAAACTTGCTCCTTCAAAGAATAGTTGAAATGAATAGCAAGGGTGCTTGTAAGGGAAAGATAGGCAAGTACATGAGAAAGAAAGGAATAGAGGATTAAACATTGTGAGGTGTGACCAGTTGTGTTGAAAAGCCTCTTACTGTGCTGTAACATTTTACAAACAATGGGTCCCTGATTTATGATCATCCGACTTATGAAAATGATCCCATACAGGGGTGTAATTTTAAAGACCCGGCATACAAACATCTCCTGCACTTATGAACAGCTGCTTTGAATTGTCCTGCATTATGTTTTGACTTGCGCACAAATCGACTTGCGAATGGACTCCAGAACAGAACCCGTTTGCATCCAAGGGACTGCCTGTAATGCTTCTTACCATAGACAGTCCAAGCTATTTCAGGAGCATGGGCGAAATATTCTCTTTAAAAAGCAAAAGAACTGTGGATGTTGTAAATCAGGAACAAAAACAGGTGTTGGTGGAAAAGCTCAGCAGGTTTGGCAGCATCTGTGAAGAAAAATCAGAATTAACGTTTCGGGGTCCGGTGACCCTTCCTCAGAACTCTGAGTTAACTGTGATTTTAAATCATAGATGCTGTCAGACTTGTTGAAATTTTCCAACAACTTCTGATTTTGTTCCTGAAATAGTCTCTTTGCCTGGTCCCATAGATGAAGGGAGAGCCAAAAAGATGCTCACACTCACGAAAGAATATTGTACCATCGGCACTATGGACTCCATGCAGCCAGATGTAATACTACGTTCAAATCAGAGAGGGAACGGCTGGTACAGAGGGACTACAGGAAGAACGGCATGCACTAACCTACAGTTTACAACTCCATGCTGCAGTTTGCCACGTAATCTCCCAAGTACAAAGCAATACATGTACTTTAAAGACAAAGGCCATGTAAGAACAACCATATTTTACCAACATCGCCAAACCTTCAGGAAATTTAAATTGCATCAATGATGCATTTCTTAAACAATAACTGAGACTCCATTATTAGATGCCAAGAACTTTGGAAGATTTAGCTTTGTGCCAAATACTGCAGCTGTCAACCAGTACAAGTGCAGCAAGTTTTTTTCAAATAAACCTTCTGAGGGTGTTGCAGAGAAGTTCTCCATGAAGTTTAAGTAGCTGATCTCCTCAATCTGGGCTTGAGGTGGAACCATGTTTTGGAATTACGTAGAATTACTCTGAATTTACAGCAGAGACACAGGTGGTTCAACTCAACAAGTGCATTCTATGTTAATATTACATACAAACCTTCTCCCTCCCAACTTTTCACCATCCCATCAGCAAAAAGCTCCATTTCTTTCTCCTATATGAATTTATCCATATGAATTGCTGCTCCAAATTCTGACCAAATTCTTATGGAAAGAAGGACCTCCTAAATTTCCCAACTGGATTTATTGTTGACTGTCTTGTATTGATGGCTCCTAATTTTGGAGTTTTAACCAAGATGTCTTAAGTATTGCATAGATTGCATTACATTATAAATTATAGACTGTGCATGATACCTGCAGAGTGCAGGAGGGAAGCTGGTGGACGTGGTTGAAGGCCCCACAAATTTTCCATGCTACTCCGATCTTTCAGGTCCAACAGCTGTATGAGAATGACTGGGTCAATGTCAAGCAGACTGCTGCTGGCTGCAGATGACAGACTGCCCATGCCCCGTCTTGAGGACCTACTGCGGTTGCTCAGCCCTCCTGTGGCAAAGGAAATCAAAAGTATAAGTATGACAAAGATACGCAAGGAACAAAAGGAAGAGAATCTACTGAGAAAAAAAGTCCAAACGAATCTGCTAGGTAAAAAAGAAATGTAATCTTCTGAAAGGAAACAATGATAGCATTAGTTACTGCTTCTAACTTCCACCAAACAGGATAAACTCAAGCTATCAAAACTATCCAAGCAATATGACAATTTATCCACAACACCAAGAATTTGTTACATGTATAATACTTCACTACATTAAAATGAATAGCTACATGTAAATAGACTGACAATAAAGCCTTTAGAACAGGAGTATGGTTGTTGGGACAAAATTCTTATTTCGACATTCCCACTTGTATTCCTTTCTCACCTGTTTTTGTACTAAAGAGCTCAGTTATCTCCCAGCCCATTTTCTGAAAAGGACCTGCACCCAAAGTCCAAGGTTCTGACCGAAGCTGATGAACTTGCCTTGCATTTGCACCATTTTTAGCTTTTATTTCAGCATTTTCAACATGCGTAGTTCTTTCCTCTCTATTCCAAGGACAGCAATGATAATGTCATTATACCACTGGTAGACTGACTAACATTACCAGTAGCATTTTTTTGAAGGGACAAATTTCCTTCTCTATCATTTTTTATTTATCTCTGACAAGATACTCAATGATGGACTGTTACTTCCAATTCTATGTCGCAGAAAATTGTACAAGTCTCTGGCTAAAGTATCACCAGTAACTACAAGAGTGGCACGGATACCCCAGTTAAACAAAAAAATAAATCACTGCATGGCAAGTCACATTTGCATAGCCAGCTAGAATTTGTAGGAATGCTAAAAAGGTCAACATGATAAATATGGACACAAGTAGGAGGATTTTAGCAAGATTTCCTTCTTATTCATGAATTCTGCCCTTTTTGGCTCTTTCATCCTTTCAGAATTCAACTGAAGCGTTAGGAACAGGCCAAGTCACAGCGTTTAAACTCATCAAATGGGACGCTCCCACTGAAGGAGAAAATGAAGGAGTTGTCAATCCTACACAGATTTAACCCAGACTTAACTGTTTTGAGAATCAATCGTATAGAGATACAGAATGGGGATCTAATTCCCGAACTGCAAGAGAACTGAACTGCAGTGTGTTAAATGAATATTTTGTGCTTACTCTTCCCAATAGGGGAAGATGAGAAGGAGGAGGATAAAATACCTGGGTCATTAGAGTTTTTTTTTGATAGGGAAGTTCAGAACAAAGTGGGAATAAACATAAAATTTGAGCTAGCCCATTCAAGGATGATGTCAAGAAACACCTCCCCTCTCAAACGAGTAATTTTGCTCTCCCCTGCAAAATAACAGTTACGATTAAGAGGGGGTCAACAGAAAAGTTCAGGACCGGAGATTGATAACATTTCCCACAAAGAAGGGTATCAAGGTTGAAAGAACCAAGGCAGACAAATAACATCAGACATGATTTAACCAAATTGCTGAACAAGTTCAAAAGCTGAATGGTTCACTCTGTTCCTGTGAAATGTGCATCTAATTCATCTCAAATATAAATCTTGATGAAAAATAATTGATGTTTCACTCTTGACAGATTATTTTTCATCTGAACCAGAACCTTAAAATATGAGAATGAGGAATGATACTGAATCAAAAATGGCAAGAAAAATATTGCTCTCCATCTCCAACCAAAACGCGAGATATTTCAAATATCTTCAATTATAGTCTTACCAGAAGCTCCAGCTGAATCATCCAACTCTCCTTCCTCCAGGTCCATATTGTTGCTGTATTCAACATCATTCTCTCCAGACCTGAAAAAGTACAGCTTAAAAAGTTAATTCAACTGTGATAAATTTTGGGAACTTTTTTGCTATTACTTGAGCTTAATTCAATACAGGAACACTGGACTTAGGCCATTTAACAATCAAGCCCATTCCACCATTCAATAAGAAAATAGGTGATATGGTTGTGACGTAAGCTCCCCCTTCTTGTCTGACCCCAACGTCCAAAATCCTAGTCTCGCCAGTCTACCAAAAATCTGTCCAACCAGCTTTGAATAAATTCAGTAACTCAGCCTCCTTTGTTTACTGGGGAAGAGAATTCCACAACCTATGGCCATCAGAAAAAAAATTTCTCTTCATCTCCATCTTAAAAGTGAGACCTCTTAGTCTTATATAGTGGCTCCTAATTCTAATCTCAACTACCTACTCTTCAAAAACTGGAAGGGGACCAAGACACACCTGGGACCAAAATATGTAAAAATTTCCTCAGAAGTCATCTTTGCACAATTTCAAGTTCACGTTCTTAAGAAATGTTTATATTAGTAAGCATCATGTGAACCAATTATTTATGTAATGTCAGCATTTGACAGTGGCTATGTTTGGAATCTTCTCCCTAACTCTTAGATCAAACAAAACTAAAATAATTTTAGTAAAATTTATTCTTGCCAAGCAGGAAGACTTATCTGGCCACCTCCTGATACTATAAATTGGTCACCAGAATGCATAGAGTGTTTGAGCAAAGTTTCCCATCATTCATTTCCCTTTGAAGTAACTCAACAGTAGCACATCAGAGATCAAGAATATAGCGCAGGATCACTCTTTGATGTCCTAGTGGAAAATTCTCTCAAGCCTGCTCAAACGGACTGATTCAAGCTGAGTGCAAACTCGTGAGCCATGGTAGCCGTCAAACATCTTGTCCAAGTGCCACAAATGATGTGTCTTTGTAGGGGACAAATGGCATTGAAGAAGGGTCCAAATCTCTCCAGTAGTGCGACTGCATATTAAATTAGGAGCACAAACTCTGGCCAAAAGCAAGTTGGAATGAACTTGTGCAACACATTAGTTCATCCCCAGTTAGAACATTGTACCTAATTCTAGGTATCGCACTCAGAAACAAATTCAAGAGGATAACAAGGAGATTTACTAGAAAAGTTCCAGGAACAAAGAATTTATAGTTACAGGTAGTTCTCCCATAACACGATAGTTGCGTTCTTGTATGACCTTGCGCTATAGAAAATCACCATACTTGTACAGCAGAAAATTTGCGTTATCCAAACAGCGTCCACTATTCATTAATCGCATTACAGCCAATTTGCGTTAACAAAACACACATTATAGCAGAACCACTTGTATGTAGCTGCTTCCAAAGCTGCTCTAATGAGGGCAAAGGGAAAGTTTGATAAGTGATTATGCCACATTTGACTGAGCACGAAATCAGGGAGCTCTAGCAAAACTGGAATCTATGGGAATCAATGGAAAAACTCTCTGCTGGTTGGAATCATTCTTGGCACAAAGATTGTGGCAGTTGGAAGTCAGTCATCACAGCTTCAGGACATCTCTGCAGGAGTTCTTCAGTGCAGTGTCCCAGGCCCAACCAATTTCAGCTGCTTCATCAAGGACCTTCCTTCCATTATAAAGATCATTGTGCCAACGATTGCACAATGTTCCGCACCATTCACAACTCCTCAGATACTGAAGCATCCATATCTACATGCAGCAAAACCTGGAAAATATCCAGGCTTGGGCTGACAAGTGGCAAGTAACATTCGCATCACACAAGTGGCAGGCAATGACCATCTCTAACAAGAGAGAATATAACTATCATCTCATGACATTCAATGGCATTAGAATCAGATTTCTCCACTACCGTACTAGGCATTACCATTGAGCAGAAACTGAATTTGACTGGTGGCACAAATCATATAGTCACTGTGGCTAGAAAAGTAGGTCAGAGTCTAGGAATCTTGCAGCAAGTAACTCATCTCCTGCCTCCCAAAACCTGTCTGCCATCTACAAGGCATAAGTTAGGAGTGAGATGGAATACTCTCCAGTTACCTGAATGAGTGCAACTCTGGTAACACACAAGAATTTTGATGCCATCCAGGACAAAGCAGCCCACTTGATTGACACCACATCCTCTCCCTCCACCATCAATGCTCAGTAGCAGCGGTTTGTCCAATCAACAAGATGCCAAAGCTCCTTAGGCATCACCTTCCAAACCCGTGATCGTTTAAAAAGGCAAGGGCAGCAAATACATGGGAACACTGCCACTTGCAAGTTCCCCTCTGAGCCACTCACAACCCAGACGAGGAAATAGTGCACTGTTCCTTCAGAGTCATTGGGTCAAAGTCCAGATACTCCATCTCTATTGGCATTGTAGCAGTAGAAGGTGGCAGTTCACCACCACTTTCTCATGGGCAACTAGGGATAGGCAATAAATGCTGCTCCAGACAGCAAAGCCAACATCCTGCGACTGAATTTGAAAAAAACATCATGCAGGTTTATATTGCAAATAAGGAGAAAATATTTCCATGGCTGAAGAGTCAATAACCGCAACCATCGGGCAAAGGCAACATGCGGGGGAAAAAAACCTTTCATTTACGCAATGACTGGTTAGGAATTGGAATGCACCAACAGGATGTTGGAAACTTGTTCAATAGCAAGTTTTGAAAGGGAATTGAATCAATTCTGAGGGAGAAAAAAATTGCAGGAATACAAAGGAGAGAGCAGTGGAAAGGAACCAATGGAATTTCTGTGTGTTACAGCTAATGGAGACCTGTAGAATCAAAGTCTCCTTTACTTAAACTATGATTTTTTTTTTAAAAAAAGTACATTGACGCTACTTAGGCTCAATAGACAGAAAATAGACCAGTGAGAGATTGCTTTACAATACTAACATAGTCTCCTCATCAATGTCATTTTCCTCTGTATTACTGGTTGCTGTGGAACTAGCAGATGAGCTGCTGCCGTCAAGTTGGATCAATTCATCGTCCACAGTGAGGCATTCTATGTCCAAATCACCATCGGAAAGATCATGCTAAACAAAGAGAAATGTTACATTAAATAAAAACACTTCGAAAAGAAATTAACATTTCAACTACCAAATGTTTCACTAACTGTAGGGGCACAACTTACATTTTGAAATGTGCACAGCAATGAAAAGGGTATTCACAGTCTTTCATCAGAGAAAGTGTCTTGTGGCATGCAGTATACATGGATGAAATCCATTGAGGTGAGGTGTCTGAGCAGGACATTCTTCTAAAATAACCCGTTTAGTAGTCAGTCCCAGCTCACCTACAATCACAAGCTGTGGAACTAAGTGAGTTTTTTAAGCAGAAGAGAAAGCAAAGCTTAAAGAATTTGAGAACAGAAGTGACAGTTACACATGATTAACTGAACTACTACAATCTGTTCATCCACTTGACACTTCAAACTCAAGGGGGTTACATTATTTTGAAGGGTTAAAGTGCCTCGAAAGCAAATCTACTGATGTTCTGTTATAATCATATTAACCAAATATCCCATCATATACCAGAAGGAGGACAAACAAACAAAAGCCCTCTCTCACTAAAAACATTGAACACTAAGTTTTCTTCCAGCCAGTTCCCCCATACAATCCCTCCTTCCATCAATCTGGATCTATGACAAAGTCCTGGAAACATGGACCGCCTTCCATATCTTGGAAGACAGTCACAGAATCAAAATTCATCATCGCTTCCAATGTGGCAAGTCCACTTCAGCCAAATGAGAAATAGAATATTTGAAGACCATAATCTCAAACCTAAGACTAAGGTCCTGGTTTACTGGGCAGCAACGATTTTATGTTCCTTCATGCCTTGGAGACTTGGACAGCTTACAAATGGGAGCCTCAAGGCTTTGGAGAAGTACCACCAGCAGGGCCATCACAAACCTCCCCCTCCCAAATTCCAGTGGCAAGAAAGGCGGTCCAACAGCAGTATCCTCTCCAAACCAACATGCAGGTGGGATATGATGTTCACATTTCCAAGACCAAAACCCCAAAGTAACTGTTCCAGTGTGAGTTCTGTCATGGCAAAAACACAGGGCAAATGATTCAGGGATGTCCTTAAAGTAGCTCTAAAAGAGGTCAAACATCCCCATCAATAACAACAAGTTTGGGGCCATTGAAATTGAGGGGGTTAATTCAGGAAGGTACCAGAGAAAAGATTTCAAGAACAACACACAGAGACACAGTTGAGGTGTCTGAGGGATAACATGAAGCACCAAACAACCTGCTGATCCAACCATCCAAGTACCACTTGCCCCACATGTGGCAGAGCCCGCAAATCGATTCAGTCAATCATCTCCAAACTAAATGCACCAGAGTAGAAGTATGTCACTATCCAACTGAGGCTCTGCCTAAAAAGAGCTACCCCAGCTATGCACATTTCATCTATTTAAAAATAATATAAATGCTTATTTGCCATACAATTAAAAAAGATGTAGGAAAATATACGGGCCATATCTCAATGTCCTAAAAATGTGCAGAAATGTAGAATTGGCAAGGTAAGTAACAGATGCAGCACAAATGACTGAGCTAATCACACTTATTCTTGTGGAAGCTAATGGCAGGTAATATTTGAGATTTTTAGGATTTTGAAGAGATCACAATACACTTTTTTGAAATTCTGTTTAAAGTTTTACAAAACTTAAGATTGAAAGATTATACACAAAAGGGTTTTTAAAACACAAATGAAAAGTAGAACTAGGCTGTACTTGTAATAAAACCAATTACATTGGAATCATCCTGCACTGTCTTGTCCTCTTCATCCTCCTCTTTCGCCTGGTTGATAGCCAATACCGAACATGCTCCCTCTGCTGGTAGATCTTCATTATGAACAAGCTTTTTTGTCCTTGTGTCTGAGCAATCACTGGTTTGTGGACTCAAGCGTGTATCGGGTGGCGACAAGCTTTGTGCTGTCCTGTTACGTGAAAGTTCAATGGCCAATCGCTGAAGAGTTTAGGGTACGGACAGGGAAAAAGTCACAGACAGAAGAGATGTTTTTAAAGACCAAAATTTTCCGAAGCAATGAGTAAATTAACAGGCACTTTCCATTCTCAATTAAATACACAAATGTCATCTAGGGGATGGTTTTCTTCAAATGTTATTAACGTTTTTATTTCACAGATAGCTGTACCAAAAGAACATTAAAAGGAACATGACAATTCATGTACTTAGAAAACAAAAACAAAGAACTGTGAATGGTGAAAAACAAACAAAACAGAAACTGCTGGAACCCCCCCCCCCCCCACCCCAATTCTACAACCCTGCATTTTCCATGTCTATCCACCTAGCCCACACATCCCTGGATGCTATGAGCAATTTAACATGGCCAGTCCACCGCAGTTGCACATCTTTGGGATGTGGGAGAAAACTGGAACACCAAGAGGAAACCCATGCAGATATGCAAGGAATGTGTTTGTGGAGTTTGCACAGTCACCAGAAGGTGGAATTGAACCCTGGCGTTATGAAGCAGAAGTGCTAACCACTGAGCCACCATGCCATCCCAGTGCTGGTTCTGGCAGCATCTGTGGAGAGAAAGCTCAGTTAATGTTTCACGTCCAGTGACCGTTTTTCAGAACTCTGGAGATGACAGATGCTGCAGACTTGCTGAGTTTTTCCAGCAACTTCTGTTATTGTACTTGTATAGAAAGCTTGAATTCTAACAAAGCTAATGAAGTCATGTCATTCATTCCTCGATGATATGATGTTGAGGAACTAGGTCACTTATATCACCATAACAAAAAATAAAGGTTATTACTTTAATCTCCAAAAAAGCAGATTTGATATTCAAACACACTTGGATTCTATTAATCCAAGTGTTTTATTACTTTTATTAAGCAGATCAATAAGGGGCTCCTACCTACAGGATGCTAATCCATGATCAAATTGGGTTAAATATCATGACGGAAAAAGGGTTCTCTCAAAGCTACACTACATGAGTTTGTAGTAAGAAATTGTCCTCTGCAGCCCAGGAGAAAATCCCAAGCATTCAATAATAAAGTCTTTTTATCACTGACGTTCTTTTGAATACCAGCAATAATTAAAGTCAAAATTGTCAAGTATTGCTGTTTTTAAAAACACTCAAAAAAACTTACACACAACATATTTTGATCTTTTAAGAAGGATGATTTCATCTTATTTAAGATTTGCTTTACAACAGACCGAACACTAAAACAAAACAGGGCAAGAAAGTTCTTAATCTGGCATGTAGTGGAGTTGGCTCCGTTCATCCAGCATAGATTGGCAGAAATGACTTAACCTGAGAAAAGCTTCATGTAGAAAATGGCTGGAGTTTAATCAACATTTCAAGTCTACAAAATAGGTCACAATAACTTCTTGTTTTTGCATTGTAAACTGAGAAATGCCAAAATTTTCAACGTAATCCAGAGGTAAGGGTTGCTCACACACTGCCAAACTGCAACGCTCTCTCTCTTGCCATTTTCAGGTGCTGTTTCCTCAGGGCAAATCCTGTAAACCAGCCTTCCATGAAGATGACTCATTATTTGATCAAGTCAACTCAATAAACGAAGTGGAGCTCTTGTGGTATACCGGTACTGTCTTCGCATTGGAGCAAAACAGTTAGTGTTAGGTTCAGGTCCTACTTGCTCCAGACATGTGTCATAACGTAATTGAACAGGCTGATTAAAAATATCTACTCAATAAGCCATTACAATATTCATATATTCTAAGTAGCAAGAACTAAACTATTCTAACACATGTAAATCCAGTTGCTCATGCAACAACTAAACGTCTCAAGATTGTTTCGATCTGCTGTCCAAGATACATCGGAGATCCAAAACAGGCGCACCACGACTGCGGGAACCATCTCTTCAGCCTCAAGATACTGTGAAATCTTGTTTAACTTGATCAACGATTTTCAAAATCTCACGCCAGATTTGGAGGTAATGGTAACCCAGCCAAGTCCATTTGATTGCTCTTTCTCTATCACTCAACTGAACTAGTTATTTATCCTGCTCTTGATAAGAACAAAGAAAATTACAGCACAGGAACAGGCCCTTCGGCCCTCCAAGCCTGAGCCGATCCAGATACTCTATCTGAACCTGTCGCCTATTTTCCAAGGATCTGTATCCCTCTGCTCCCTGCCCATTCATGTATCGGTCTAGATACATCTTAAATGATGCTACAGTGCCTGCCTCTACCACCTCTGCTGGCAACGCATTCCATGCACCCACCACCCTCTGCGTAAAGAACCTTCCACGCATATCTCCCTTAAACTTTTCCCCTCTCACCTTGAAATTGTGACCCCTAGTAATTGAATCCCCCACTCTGGGAAAAAGCTTCTTGCTATCCACCCTGTCTGTACCTCTCATGATTTTGTAGACCTCAATCAGTACCCCCATCAACCTCCATCTTTCTAACGTAAATAATCCTAATCTACTCAACCTCTATTCATAGCTAGCGCCCTCAATACCAGGCAACATCCTAGTGAACCTCCTCTGCAGCCTCTCCAAAGTATCCACATCCTTTTGGTAATGAGGCGACCAGAACTGTACGCAGTATTCCAAATGTGGTCAAACCAAAGTCCTATACAACTGTAACATGACCTACCAACTCTTATACTCAATGTCCCGTCCTATGAATGAAAGCATGCCATATGTCTTCTTAACCACTCTGTCGACTTGCATTGCCACCTTCAGAGTACAATGGACCTGAACACCCAGATAACAAGGTGTGGAGCTGGATGAACACAGCAGGCCAAGCAGCATCATAGGAAAGCTTGACGTTTCGGGCCTAGACCCTTCATTTCTGATGAAGGGTCTAGGCCCGAAACGTCCAGCTTTCCTGCTCCTATGCTGCTGCTTGACCTGCTGTGTTCATCCAGCCCCATGCTTGGTATCTCGGATTCTCCAGCATCTGCAGTACCTATTATCTCTGAACACCCAGATCTCTCTGTGCATCAACTTTCCCCAGGGCTTTTCCGTTTACCGTATAGTTCGCTCTTGAACTGGATCTTCCAAAATGCATCGCCTTGCATTTGCCTGGATTGAACTCCATCTGCCATTTCTCCGCCCAACTCTCCAATCTATCTATATTCTGCTGCATTCTCGGACAGTCCCCTTCACCATCTGCTACTCCACCAATCTTAGTGTCATCTGCAAACTTGCTAATCAGACCATCCATACCTTCCTCCATAATTAGATAATCTCCTACAGACCAGTGCCAGTATCTCCCACAGTTAATGGAGCAGACTCAAATACAATAAGAACTGTATTCAGATATCCTGCACAATTTTCCTCCATTTTCAGTGGCATAGCAAAGTCCTAAAAGGTCTGACATATTAGATCATTCAGATGTGTTCAGACACCAATTCTATCTTGGAATTGTATTACCATTCCTTCACTGCTGCTGGGTCATAATCCTGGGAGCTCCTCTCTAACAGTACAGTGTGAATACCTACACCAAATGGATGATGGCAATTAGAGACAACAGCTCACCACCACCTTCTCAAGGTAATGAAAGATGGGCACAGTCTTGACAGTGATGCTCATGTCTGTGATAGCCACAGGACATTGCAGGAGTTCCTCAGCGTAGTATCTTACACCAAACCATCTTCAGCTGCTTCAATGACCTACTCTACCTCACAAGTGGGGATGTCCGCTGATGATTATGAAATGTTTAGCATTAGACGATCCTTAGATACTGCAGCATTTCATGTTCAAATACAGCAAGACCAGGACAAAATCCAGGCTGGGGTTGATCACACCTTACGAGTGCCAGGCAAGGACGATTACCAATAAGACAGAATCCAATCACTCCCCTTGACATTTAATTGTCATCATTGATTCCACCACTATTAGCATCTTGGGGTTTCCCATTGACCAGAAGCTAAATTAGACTAGCCACATAAATACTTTGGCTATAAGAGCTGGTCATGGGCTAGGAACCCTGCTGCGAGTAATTCACTTGAGTCTCTACCATATTCTCCATCATGTACAAGTCAGAAGTGTGACGGAATACTCCTCACTTGCCTTAACTACTGAAGCCCAACACTCAAGGAAACTCAACACCACCCAGCACAAAGCACCCCATCTAATACCTACAAGTTTCAATCCCTCCAAGACTGATGCAGTGCACACCATCTACAAGACCTACTGCAGCACAAACTTTTAATAGCACCTTTCAAACCCAGGACCTACGCCTAGAAAAAGTGCCTGCCTGCAAGTTCCCCTCCAAACCACACATCATCCTTACTTGGAACAGCATTGTTGCCCCTTTACTGTTCCTGGGTCAAAATCCTGCAACGTTTTCTATAATGGCATTATAGGTGTACTTACATGGAGTGCAGTGGTTCAAGAACACAGCTGGCCACCACCTTCTTAGGGGCAACTTGGAACAGGCAAAAAAAAAAAAAAAAAATGCTGGCCAGCAACATACAAATCCCATGAAAAAAAATTTAAAATCCTACATATACCAAAGCAACCAGTCAGGGTACATTATTAACGTACAAGCTTTAAGATACAAGAAGAAGCAACTGCACTTCAGAAACTGAATGATACAATAGATTAACTAAAACTAACAAGTGGGAAAATAAAGTTCAATGGTAAGAGGATACTGTCAAAAATAAGCTGCAGAAATAATGGTATACTGTAGCTCAAAGATTCCCAAAATCTGATGGGTCACAAAGCACTACCACAGAAAGGCAAATATAAGTTCACAGCAGCAAATACCTTGAAGCATTTCTGATCTCAATTATTCTAACTAGTAGATATGAAACTGCAGATGAGGCACTTGTTGATAGGTAGGAAAACATTACATAATAAGGACAAACCATTCTTCATTTCCTTGCAACCAGTTACAAAACAACAGAAGGAACTTAAGCATAGGGCAGATACTTCAGGTTCCACCACACCTCACCACCTCCCCCAACACAGGGTAGAGGGATTAAAGATCGAAGCCAAGAGAAAAAGTGAAACAAACTAGTTATTTTGATTAGCATGGTACTGTCCAAAATGTTCACTTGCATAACATATACTTTTGTCCAAACTGAACAGCAGTGAAACACAAGAGGGCAGAAAAGAACAGAGGATTCGGTGAAGATCAGAAAGGAGACAAGGACAGGAATGGTGGGAGGATGGAGGGGTGGAAAGAGAACAACTTGAATTCTCACTATTCGATGGATCAATTGATATCTCTCTTGCACTGATAAAAAGGGTTTCTGGTTATGCTGTCAAATTTATTAAAAACCTAACATTGTAATCTGAGAAATTAGTGTAGAAATATGAAAGTCACCTAAAATTTTCTCACTGCCAGTTGAGGCACTAGCTTGTTGACTTTAAAATGGTTTCATGCTTCCACTATAAATCGTGGAGACAGAAGTTTCTAAATGGTCTGTTAACTATACCAGTGTCATGTGGTGCAAAATAAGGGGTTAAATTCTTTGCTGTTTGTAGTTACTTTATAATTCAAAGCAAAATTTTAGATGGTGACAGCCAGCAAAGGATGCTGCAGCCCCTCAAAAAGATGTTGTCAGGCAGCAGCAGCAACATGGCTCAAACAGGTAGTCTGGAACCTGAGGAATAAAGGCTTCCTGGTGCAGATTCTGGTAGCATTGACTCAGGCTGCATTCTAACGTTCAGGAAAGGGGTGAAGAGGGTCAAGGAAGGGAAAGTGGGATTGGCAGGTTGTAGGAGGTAAACAACATTTTTCTTGTACAATAAAATCAACCTAAAAACCAAAAAACAAATTATTTTATGGACCAATGTAGACATTTAACAACGGAAAGTACTTCAATTTACAGGGCATAATGTTTCAGTTTTTTTCCCAATAAGGCTCTATGGAACTTAACACACGAGTCAACATCAAATGACACGTGTTCCTATAGAATCAAAGTTGTGATTTTCAGGAATGCAGACACAACTTTAAGATGGAACTTCCTGCATTTTTTTTCCTCTAGTTCCTTTTCTTCCAGCTTATTCAATTGTTCTTTCCCTATTTCCATGTCTCTTTCTGTATCCAATTTCATGTCAACTCAGAGTTATAGTTCCTTCTCATTCCTCAACTGTTAATTCCATAATTCTTTAAATCAGATTGGTTATGATGTACAGCTGCTTGTCCTGTTTACTCTGGTGTCAGAGTCACTATTTGTCTCACTGTATCATTATTAGCTCATACATTCAGCAACATGTCATGTTGAATTATTTTAAAATCCAAGAATGCAAGACCAAATCTAACTAATGGCAGATACCATTATATATTGCCTGCTACAGCAAATTATGGCCCATCACTTCTGTCCAGAAAAAAAAAGAACTAACAGCTTTATTTCCTCCAGGTTGAGAAAAATACAGCTGGTGCAAAATGTCAGAAGAAATTGAAACACAAGCAAAACACACTGTGAATAACACAAGTGTCATTTAAAATCCTCATAAAACCACTTTTGAACTCATTTTTTTAAAAACAAAACTACTACATTAAATCTTCTGTAACTTTACTTTTCCAAAAAAATTGCTACAATGTCAAAAGAAACAAAGCACAGAAAAGGTCAGGTGAGAAAGCACTGATACCAAAACAATGATAGTTATTCTGTGCTACCACCAATGACTCAGGCAGCTGGCTGTTACTTGAATGCTTCTGAGGGCCTTGAAAGTGGCTAAATCAGGAGGTATACAACATATTCAGGAATTAAAAAAAGTGAGTCATCAAGGTTTGATAATAATCAAAATGTCAATCTGTGCTGTTTAAATTAGTATTTGACTGAAGTATAAAAATGGATTACAGGCACTGACCTCTTTAAGATTGTTGACTTGCTGAATGTACCCTGTCTGAGCCACCTCGAGTTGGCTGATGTACCAATTTTGGTCACGACACTTCTGGAAGAATGTAGGAGCACGTACCTGGTACCTGCAATGTTGAGGCAGACGAAAGTGATTAGTAGAGACTAGCATTTCTAAAATTGATGTGCTACCCAAATAAAATATTGATCAACAGGAATGGATTTCAGACGTCTAGAGAAATCAGAGGTATGAAGTCAATACAAAATGTTAAATAGAATCATACATCATGGAAACAGACCCTTTGGTCCAACCAGCCCCTGCTGAACATAATCCTAAACTAAACTAGTCCCACTTGCCTGCTCCTGTCCCATATCCATCCAAGCCTTTCCTATTTGTGTACCTATCCAAATGTCTTTTAAACGATGAAATTGTATCCGCATCCACTACTTCCTCAGGACATTCATTCCACGTGCAAACCACCCTCTGTGTAAAAAAAAAAAGCCAAAAAAAGTTGTCTTTAAATTTCTCTCCTCTCATCTTAAAAATGTGTCCCCTGGTCTTGAAATTCCCCATTCTGGGAAAAGACAACTATCATTAACTCTATCTATATCTCTTGTTATTTTATAGACTTCTATCAGGTTGCCTCTCAAACTCCTACACTTCAGTGAAAAAAGTCCCAGCCTATCCAGCCTTTCTTTGTAACTCAAACCTTCCGTAACCAGCAACATCCTGGTAAATCTCTTCTGAAACCTCCCCAGTTTGATAATATCCTCCCTATAACTGGGTGATCAGAACTGGACACAGTATTGCAGAAGAGGCCTCATGTCCTGTACAAATTCACTTCCCGACTCCTATACGCAAAGGTCTGAGCAATGAAGGCAAGCGTGCCAAATGCCTTTTTAATCACCCTGTCTATGTGTGACACAAACTTCAAAGAATTATGTACCTGCACCCTTAGGTCCCTCCATTCTGCAACACTACTCAAGGCCCTACCATTAACTGTATGAGCCCTACCCGTGGTTGTTGTACCAAAATGCAATATCTTATATTTATCCAGATTGGGATTCCATCTGCCATTTTTTCAGCCCACTGACCCATTTGATCAAGATCCCTTTGTAACCAGAGAAAACCTTCTTCGCTGTCTACTATGCCACCAATTTTGACGTCATTTGCAAACTTACTAACCATGCTTTCTATATTCGCGTCCATTTATATAAATGGCAAACAAACGAGAACCCAGAACCAATCCCGGTGGAACACTGCTGGTCACGGGCCTCCAGTCTGAAAAGCAACCCTCCACCATTAGACTGTCTCCTGCCGTTAAGTCAATTATGTATCCAATTGGCAAGCTCACCCTGAATCCCATGTGACCTAACTTTACTAACTAGTCTGCCATCAACAAGCATTTTGTTAACTTCCTCAAAAAACCTCAATCAAGTTTGAGAGACATGATTTTCCTTGCACAAAACCATGCCAGCTATCCCCAAGCTATTTTTGCCTCTCTAATGTCTACAAATCCTACTTGTTATAATCATCTCCAACAATTTACCCACAACCGACGTCAGACTATCAAATGAAATCATAATTCAAATCGATATTCACAGTTTCACTAAGATTGAGGCAATTATTCATGGTTTAGTGCAAAAATTAGTAGCAAGGTAATAAGGCCAGACCAGCAGGAACTTGAATCATTTCAAAGATTCAGTGATGCGTGTAGCAATTTCTCTAGAGGAAATGATTGTGAAATACGTGCCACCTTGCAATAAAAAAAAACATGGAGGTAAATAACTTGCATTTGTATGTCACCATTTACATTCTTGGAATGTTCTAGAGTGCCTTAGGTGACAGTCACATGTGTAGTCATTTGTTATGTAGGCAAATACAACAATCTGCATACACCAAGATCCCACAAGCAACAATGAAGTTAACAACCAGATAATCCCATTTTGATAGCGTCAGCGGAGATAAATGTAGGCCTGAAATCAAGACATTTTTCTTTGCATTCAATCATACCACAGGATATTTCATATCCAGCTGAACAGGCAGAAAGATGCATTGTCCAATGCCTTGTTCAATAATGAAATACCGGGTAATCACAATAGGGGAAGGTAGCAAGGTGATTCAATGATATTAGATACCTAACAGGTGTTCATTTCCAATTTGGAAATATGAAACCTGGTCACTTCGGTTTTAGTGAAGTTTTGTACTTAGTGATTTTAACAGAATCAATAGAATGCAGAATGAACACAGAATTCTAAACATAACTAATGCAGTCCACAGAACAATGCAGACATGCACCTGGAGTTGTGAAATGCCTAGCCCACATCTCTCTGCTTTTTCAAAAGGCACAACCAGACATAGCCCCCCAGTCTTTCACACCCCAGGTTGGTAACCTGTCAGCCTTTGCCCTAATTGCTCAAAATTGAAGGTGAAGGTGGAGTGGGGGTGACCATGATTTGGCCATTTAAGGTACTCAATTGGGGCAGGAATAAAGGCAGGTGGGCAGCTCTGTGCCTCACCTACACCCTGTAAAGTTGTAAACATGACAGGATTGAGCGTTTGGAAGGATACTAAGGTAACTTTACCAGCTCCACCCCTAGTGAGCTCACAAACCTCCCCAGTTGGGACCCATTAAGTTCTGTCCCAAGTCTCCATTTCTCACTCCTCCAATAGAGCCATGATTGTTGATTTCGAGAAGGAAGGGAAATAACAACATATTTTAATAGTGAATTTGAACAACAATTTCAAGCTCCGTCTCTCAAATTCATGCAGCAGTTCAGTTGCATCGGGGAGACCACAGGATCATACTTACATCCTCATCCTAACAGCAAGTGTCATTTGCAAAGCACTTTTGATGATGTTTTAAACAAATTTATCGCAATGACCTTTACTGAGGAACTGTCTAGTTTTTTTGCACCTATTACTGGCATACACTTCAGATTTTGTACCTTAGTTCAAATTGCACAATTAGTTTCTGCACTAAAATAACAGGTGGATCTGAAGTTCCAGGAAATATGCGTTTATTCATAAAAAGACATATTTGTCACTTGGCTCAAATCAGAACAGCACTACCAAAAGCAACTACTTAAAAATCAATTTTAAGGCAGAACGAGACAAATCTAAGTAAATACTGCCATCTTCAGTTGAAAACAGATAACAGTGGAACACAAAGAAAAGCAGTGACTTAAAAAAAAGGCTGGAAATGATAGAAAATATGAAAAAAAACTAGTCATTTCCCTTCAGCACTGCGAGCAGACTAGCTGTGATAATGCTGATATTGTGTGTCAGGTAGAACTATGAAAGAACTGCTGAGGGAGTATGAGAAGCTAGGCACTAAATTATAAGGCATAACTGCAAAAGGTAACAATCTCTGCATTACTATCTGAGTAACAACCAAATTGACATAGGGCAAATGAGATTAGAGAAATTAATGCATGACTGAAAGACATGTGGGTTCTGGTCCATGGAACACAGGTACATTAGCTGTGAAAATGGGATCTTTACTTTGGGATCATCTGCATCTGACCTTCACTGGGTCTGGTGTTCTTTTGAGCACTGTAGCTAGTAAAGCACAGATAGTTTAAACTAAAGATTTGTGGTGTGGTGTAGGAGGACGAATCAATCTAGGGTTTTAGTAACAACAAGGAGTACAGTCAAGACAGATGAGCCTATGAGCAATGCGAATTGAAAAAGGTCAGTGAATGACAAGAAGGAACAGAGAGAAATAAACCCAAGAGTACACCAACAGTCAAGACTGAATATTATAAAAGAGGACAAAAAGACAAAGCTAAAGGCTCTGTACCGAAGGACTGTAACGTTCATAACATGTTTTGAGAGAGCTTAAAAAAAAAAGGGATTACACTATAAATTTAAAAAGAAATTTAATTTACCAGATGTGGATTGTGCTAGCTATGCCAACATTTATTGTTGATCCCTAATTGCCGAGAGGGCAGTTAAGAGTCAACTACATTGTTGTGGGTTTGGAATCTCACGTAGGCCAGACCAGGTGAGGACAGCAGTTTCCTTCTCTAAAAGGACAGGAGTGAACCAGATGGGTTTTCCGACAATCAACAGTAGTTCATGATCGTTATTAGACTCTTGATTCCAGATTTTTATCAAATTCAAATTCCATCATCTACAATGGTGGGATTAGAACCCAATTCCCACAATATTAGCTGGGTTTCTGAATTAATAGTCAATTGTGAAGGCCATTGCCATCCCTTAAATGGTAGGAGCTCGGAAAATACTGACAATCAGACGGACCTTGGTGTACATATCCACAGGCCCCTGAAGGTAGCAGGGGAGGTACACAGTGGTTAAGAGGGCAGTTGGGATTGTTGCCTTTATCAGCCAAAGCATGGAAAACAAGAACAAATAAGTTATGCTGAAACTGCACAAAGTGCTCGTTAGACCACATGTGTTTACCACATTAAAGCAAAGACATCACTGCGCTAGGGGGCTGTAGAGGAGATTTACTAGGATGCTGACTGGCCTGGAGGGTCTAAGCAATGAGAAAAGTTTGGATAGGCTGGAGTTGTTTTCCTTAGCTCAGTGAAGGTTGAGTGGGGACCTCAGAAGTATACAAGATTATGATGGGCATAGATAGGGTGGATGGGAAGGTTTTTTTTTCCCATTTGTTGAAGGAACAACAATTGGGGCCATGGTTTTAAGGGGAAAAAAAGTTAGAAAATTAAGGGAAAGGTTGAGAAGAAATGTTTTCAGTCAGAGTGTGGTGGAAGTCTAGGACTCACTGCCTGGAAGGGTTGTCGAGTCAGAAGCTCAAGTAACGTTAAGCAGAATTTAGATATTCACTTGTATTCCAATTGTTTCTAGGGCTCTAGCCCAAAAGCTGGAAAATAGGATTGGCATAGTCAGGTCTTTGTGGACCAGCACAAACACTATAAGCCAAATGACTTCCATCTGTGCTGTAAACATCCAAGTGTTATGAGAAGTCTGGCCTACTAGTTGAGAGCTCTTGCTTTGATCAGGGATTGCACACAAATCAAAAATGAATCCCTCCAGAGGTTGGATTTACTCAAGAATGCAATATGCTGATCAGTTCAATTTGTAATAAAGGTGAAAAGTATTGAGGAGGTGAAGAAAACGAAATACACAAGACATTGATTACCTGAGCACCAACGTATCACTCTGCATATTCAGGTAACCCTCACTGGCAAGAAGGTCCAATCGGAAGAAACGATTGTAACCCCAGCATTCTCCAACCTCAAAATCAGAAGCAAACTCTCGAATAATGTTTTTCGTTGGATCATTAGAGGCTTGATGAACCATCTCTACGCGGTACTCATACCTAGAAAGAGAGTGAACAGACAACAAAGAGCACTTAAGTTTGCGTGTAACACAAACATTTTGCAATTTAATGGAAATAATTCTAAAATGAAGATTGAGGATTTAACAAACTCAAATTTTAACTGACCCCTAGTTAACTGTCAAAATTAAAACCAGATTTAGTATTTTGTCTTACTTTAAATATTTACAAGCATTTTCAAAAACAGAAAAAAAAAATTCAGAATTTTAACTTCTTCAACTACACTCCATTGTTAGGTTATTTCCTATATAATCTTTGGGATGCGAGTCAATCATAATGCAAAGAATTTTTTTAAAAAGCTGTTTATAATCAAATAGCCAATTCTGAGAGAAAACCACTTGAAATTTAGTGAAAATTTGTATTTTTCTTACAATTATTTTATTCTCATGCTTCATGACTGCAAAATAAACCACCTGCAAGACCTTCCTGAAAAACTTCCAGGTAATAGGACTTGACTCAAGCAGACATTTTCTAATCAGAAAAACGTTGAACCAATCTAGATAAATCTTCCTCAACCAATTTCGCCCTATCAAGCTTGGGCCCAAGCCTTTTACTACAATCTGTGATAACTGAACCAGCTGCTTCTCTTAAGAGACTGGAACCAAATTTGTACCCTTAATCTGTAAAAAGGTTCTCCAGCATATGCTCTCATTTTAGCTGAAGTCTTGCGCAAACTTAAGGGTTGGTGTGCTGAGTGAATTTTCTGCTATCTGGTTCTGCGATCACTGAAACAGCTGCACCAGTAATCAACCTCCATCAGAACCAGGTGACCATTTAACCAGACGTTTATTTTGACTGGTTTTGATTTGGATGTTGCTGAGCTATTTAATTGTTCCGTACCAGATAGATATCGGTGGACTTTCCAGGATGTGTGCTCTCCTGGATACTGGCCAATGTGTTTTCTTAGGTCTGGTTGGACTCTTTTCCGATGTCCAATCCGCATACTGGCAGTAACTACAATGGCTTGCCAGCATGGATCCTTAAGAAAATTTTAACCGTTTGGCTGAAGCTTGGCTTTGTTTTGGGGTTCTGCTTTGGACTGATCTAGAGTCCCTCTATTCAGGATATGTCCTGACAGAAGCTATGTAATTGCCTTCACTCAAGTGCCGTTCCCCAAGTTCTGTCGGCTAGCGAGGGTGCCACTTCTGTCAGAATACCCTCCAACTCACACACTCCACTTGCTGCATTTCCAGTTCGGCTTCAACTAGTAGGCACTTTTGCATGATTACATCATCAATCACACATACCAAATGACTATAGTAGGATGGATATCAAACAATGATGAGTCAGAATATAGAAAGGAGATAGAAGGCTTGATATTATAATGCAATGATAATGTTGGCAAAACAAAAGAACTGATCATTGACTTCAGAACGAAAGGAGAATACACTCCCATCTACATCAATGGTGTGGAAGTCGACAGGGTTGAGAGCATCAAGTTCTTAGGAGTGAAGATAACCAACAACCTGTTCTGGATTTCCCACATGGATGCAACAGTCAAGGCGGCACAACAACTCCTCTTCTTCCTCAGGTGGCTTAGGAAATTTGGCATGTCCATAAGGCCCTCACCAACTTTTACACAGAAAGCATGCTATCCTGGTGCACAGCGGCCCGGTACAGCAACTGCTCTGCCCAGGACCATAAGAAACTACAGAAGGTTATGTGCACAGCCCAGACCATCATTGAAGCCGACTTCCACCCATGGACTCCATGTACACTGTGCGCTGCCACAGAAAGGCTGCCAACATCAAAGACCCCTCCCCACCCCAGTAATGCTCTCCTGCAACCTCTTCCGTCAGGCAGAAGATACAGAAGCTTGAAAACACACACCAACAGGTTTAAGAACAGCTTCTTCCCGGTCATTAGACTGATGAATGGAATCTCTAACTTCAAATAAAGTTGATCTTGTTAATGTTGATCTTGCTTCGTGCACCTCCTGTGCAACGTAACCTGGATGCATCACTCCGCCTAAAGCACCCTATGATCCGTATGTCCTTGCTTACTATGATCTCCCTGTACTGCTTGCAAACAAAGCTTTTCACTGTACTTCGGTAAACATGGCTACAATAAATCAAATCAAATCTATCAGCATCTTATGGACGGTTAAACCAAAGTCGTATCCGTCTGCCAGCCATCTTAACCTCATCAAAAATCCTAATATGGATTCCTCTGACTCTCCAACAGCCGAATAAAACCGATAGAGTCTCAGAATTAGAGGCAACTTGGGTCATAATATTCTTTACTAAATCTGTCAACTCTTGAAAGGTTTTAGTACCTGGTGCTTCAGGGAAAGTAAGGCTTCTAATAACTGAAAAAGTTGCGGGTCCACAAGCTATCAGGAGAATTTCTTGCTGCTTTTTATCTGCCTCCATGTCATTTACTTGGAAAAAATAACGCTTTCTTCTCACATGCTGGGCCCAGTCTTCAACCACAAGATCAAATGAGTCAAGCTTCCCAAGTATCGGCATGATGCCAGAAATGCTTACTCCATCCCAAAGACAAGTCTTGCGAGCGGATTTCTTCAGGAGCGTGCTTTTCTCTCTTTGCCACTGAATTAACTCCACAGAGGCGGTATCTGGCCGCCAAGACACCCTCGATTCACACATGGAGAGTCCCTGACACTGATCCAGCTTCCTCAGTGCAAGCTCTCAGAGTGGACAGGATGTCTGATATTCTACTCTTATCTGTCAGCCAGGACTCCCTGATTTGGCCAGATTAACATTCCCAATTAGGAAACTCATATTCTATGAGGCCCTCCTGGCTGACCTCATTACAATTATTACAGGAGTGTATTCCAGAGTTTAGGACCCGGGGAGTGAAGAAACAACTAAATGTGAAGGAACTGACATTGGAGATGCTCAAGAGGCCACATTTAGTCCAGCAAGGATATTTAGAGGGTTGTACAGCTACTGGTGATTACAGGAGATGACAGTGATGGCAGCTGGGGTGGAGACCTTTGGGATTTCAAAAAGTACAAGTTAAAATTGAAGCATTGTTGAACCAGATCACAATGGAACCAAACAAGTACATGGGTGATTGGCAAAGTTAGGACAGGACTATCAGTGTTTGATATTACCTCAGAATTATAGAAGGTAGAATTGAGAAACACAGATGAGCTGTAGCACAGGAGGCTATTTGGCCAATTATGTTTGCACTGGCTCTTCAAATATGCATCATAATTCAGTGCCATTCTCCTGATTTCCACCCCATACCCGTGCACGTTGTTTTTGTTTAAATAATTATCTTCTGCCCTCCTGAATACATAAATTTAACCTGCCTCCACCACATCATCAGGCAGTACATTTTATACCCGAACCATTTATGAAAAAGGTTTTTAAACTCTCAGCAATGTTTACTTCTTTTTCAAAATCACTTTTATATTTCTGCCTTCACAGTTATGATTCTTATGAGCAGCAATAGCTTCTACCCATCTACTCCATCAACTCCTTTGTGATTTTCAAAACTGCTATCAAATCTCATCTTAGTCTTCTCCTCCCCAAGGAAAATAGTCCCAGCTTCTTCAATCAATCCTCAAGTCTGAAGTTTCTCACACGGAACCATTCTTGTAATAAACTGTTCTGCACTCTATCCAATGTGTTCACAACTTTCCTATAATGTGGCGGCCACAACTGTATGCAACATGCCAAGTTGAGGTGTAACAAAATTTCAACATCAGTTCACGGTCATCTCTTTGCTTGTGTTCTCTGCATTCCTATTAATAAAGCCCAGAATACCTTATGCTCTCTCTACCAGTCCTGCAATCTTCAAATAATCTATGCACATTTACACTCAAACCATTCTGCTTCATTCATTTTAGAACTGTACCTTCTATTTTACATTGTTTAACTATGGTCTTCCTAGCAAAGTGCATCACCTCACATATCTCTGCGTTGAGCATCATCTGACACCTATTTGCCCTTCGAACTTCTCCACTATTCTGCTCACAGTTTACAACGTTCCAAGTTTCAGATCATCCACAAATACCAATATTTTCCTGTACACCATAATCTGAAATAATTAACTTATAATCAGAATAAGCAAACGCCCCAATACCAATCCCTGAAGAAGTCCACAATAAACCATCCTCTAGCCGAAAAAAATGTCTATTGACTATTATTACTCTGTTTCTGATCACTCAGCCAATTTTTTTAACCTTGTCAACTTTAAGCACCAGCAGTCTATCCAATACCATCTCCTTATTCATTTTGAGCCCTACCAGTAACAGTTTCCTCCTGTTGCCATGGGCTAAGAAGCACTGGCCTCAATGGTGAAGACAAATGCAAAGTATCCACTTAATAATTCAGCCATACTCCCTGCCCCCATGACTAAATAAAACCCTGCATGCCATTCATGGCATTGACTCATTGACTTCCAGTTCCCGAAGTTGTGAGGCACACAGGCCACGGAGAGAAATGCTAATCTCAGGTGCACCATCTTAAGGTAAAAATGTTAACATTTTAAATCCCACGTGTCAGATTATAGATTTCTATATGGCTTATCTGATGGTTATCAAAACAAAACTGAACCAAACTCAATCTTATTAGTGTAAGGACTGCCAGAGCATTATGGTATGCTAGTCTCGGTAATGGTGACCAAAAAAGTTATGATTAATTGTTGTAAACCTCCATCTAAATGTTACAACATATCTTTTCAGGAAGGAAATCTGTCAACCTTACCTGGTCTGGCCTACATGTGAAATTGTGCAGCAAACTATTCAATTCAAGGGAAATTAGGGATCGACGACAAATACTGGCTATCACATCCTATGGAAGAATACTAACAGTCCTATATTCAGTTTAGATTATGGTACAGTTTCACTTCCTGTCACTTCATACATAGACAGAGATAAGTATGCAAAGGCACACATCAGTGGTTAAAAGAACTGTGAGGTTTCTAATGCATTTGAGGAGGAATCTCCAGCTAGGTGACATGTAAAGTCAGGTCTTCTTTTAAATTTGATTCTTTGGAAGATAGCATGAAAATCAGAAAATTTAAAGCTGTAATCATAACCTACAAATAGAGAGTGAAAAACAAGTCCTGAAAGAGTTGATAAACTAGACCTAGATTCAGCCTGCATGAACAAAACTGGACACATCTTGGGAATAAAAAAAAAAAAAAAAAAAATCAGAAATGACTTTTGATCTTAAGATTCCAAAAAGGAACCGTTCAGGTGATCTTCTTTAATGGAACGGCTGATCCCAGACAACTTGGGTTACAGCACAAAATAAATTCAAAACACAAACTTACAGCAAGTTAGTCAGTACCCAAGATCTACTTTACTTTCAAGATTTTCAGCATTTAGTCTTTTCTATTTATCTCAGATGGCAGTCTTCCTTGACAGCCTTCAGGAAGTTAGTGGAGGGTAACATTCAATTTATAGCCAACAGTGTCTCAAAACATGCCAAGAGCATTCTAAGCTTGATAATGTGACCTCACCACCTCTCTCATGAGAGCAAAGAAAAGTTCATTTCTGACTCTTGTAACCACCTTCCTTGCAGAGACAGGTCAAATTTCAAATAAATCACACATGGGCAGTGTCTTCCACCTTGCTACAAATTTGAGAATGAGAAAGGTTCAGGTCAGTAGGCAACTTTCTGAAAACTGCTTATAAATGCAATGGTATCACTCCAGTTACTTGGTCAGCATGAGGTGGTAATCAAACAGATCGGAATATCATATCTTAGATTGGCACCATGATTAATTTACAGCGCAGGATGCCACCATGTGGGCACTACCATGTTCATCATATCTCTCTGCTTGAGCAACACAAAACAAATCCTACTTTGCTGCTTCATCCACATATAAACAGCATATATTTTAAATTTTTATCCAATTCCTATTACAAAATGTTCCAAAAACCCTCTGGGAAAGGAACATTAGCTGAGGTTTACTGCAAGAACAGAAATGAGAAAAACATAGGCAGGATTAAGCTCACAATCACAAACCAACGATCCCTTTGCTAGTACGTGTGCTTGGAGATGTCAGATTTAGATAGCTGAATGTTCAAGTGTTGGCTGACTCTGCTGAGCAGGGTCACAGATGAAGGAGCCACTTTGGAAAGAAGAGAGGCTGCAATCACCTGTAGATCTGAACCCTAGCAGCAGTCACCACTTCCAGCAAAGTGGGTGGATTGGACGTGGTGGCGGAGAAAGAGAAGAGAAAGAGGAAAGAATAAAAGGAAGAGAAGAACTGTACAAATTCCAAGTAAACCCAACAATTTGCTTTAAAATGTTACAGTTGAAGTTGAGAGAGAGAAAATAAATAAAGAATGAGTTTGTTGACTTGCTCGCCAAGCTGGCTTGCTTTGTTCAGACGTTTCATCACCATACTAGGTGACATCATCAGTGGAGCCTCCAATGAAGCAGCGTTATTCTGCTCCACTGGGAATTTATACTGTCCAGTCTGTTATGGTGAGTAGCGTCATTCCCAGTTTTGATCTGTATGGGTTTGTATATGGGCTCCAATTCTATGTGTTTGTTGATTGAAGTATGGGTGGAGAACATTGCCTCTAGAAATTCCCATGCACATCTATGTTTAGCTTGGGCTACTATGGTTACTTTGTCCCAGTTAAACTGATGGCCTTCATTGTCTGAATGTACAGATATTAAGGAGAGTTCATCCTGCCATTTTGCTGCTAGCTGATGTTTGTGTATTCTGATGGCTAGTTCCCTTCCTGTCCGTGCGATGTAATGTTTGTGGCAGTCATTGCATCGTATTTTGTAAACCACGTTCGGTCTGCATGTAGTGGGAATGGGGTCTTTAATTCTTGTAAATGTTTGTCATAGAGTGGCTGTGGGCTTGTGGGCCACCATGATTCCTAGTGGTCTTAGGAGTCTTCTTGTCAGTTCCGATAAGTTCTGATGTAGGGCAGTGAGGCTCGTGTGTTAGGTCATACTGTGTCCTCCTGTTGTTCGTCTTTAATGGTCAAATTACATCGGACAGACAGGAAGGAAACTAGCCATCAGAACACATTAACATCATCTAGCAGCAAAAACAAAGGCATGACAAACTCTCCTTAATATCGATATATTCAGACAATGAAGGCCATCAATTTAACGAGACAAAGTAACCATAGTAGCCCAAGCCAAACATAGACACGCACGGTTATTCCTGGAGGCATGGTTCTCCACCCATACTTCAATCAAAAAACATATAGAATTAGACCCCATATACAAACCCATACAGATCAAAACTGGAAAAGACAGTACACTCCCTAACAGACTGGACAGTATAAATTCCAAGTGGAGTAGAATAACACTGTTTCATCAGAGGCTCCACTCATGATGTCACCTAGCAGCGTGACAAAACATCTGAACAAAAACTAGCCAGCTCGGCGAGCAAGTCAACAACCTCACCTACAAACCGAGCGACAGAGCTTTGCCAAAACTTTAAATAAATAAAGAACAACTCATTTTAAAACAAAAACAGAAGTAATGCTAGGACAACAAGGTGTAGAGCTGGATGAACACAGCAGGCCAAGCAGCATCATAGGAGCAGGAAAGTTTGACGTTACGGGCCTAGACCCTTCTTCAGAAGTGGGGGAGGGGAAGGGGGCTCTGAAATAAATAGGGAGAGAGGGGGAGGCGGATAGAAGATGGATAGAGGAGAAGATAGGTGGAGAGGAGACAGACAAGTCAAAGAGGCGGAGATGGAGCCAGTAAAGATGAGTGTAGGTGGGGAGGTAGGGAGGAGATAGGTCAGTCCAGGGAGGACGGATAGGTCAAGGGGGCGGGATGAGTTTAGTAGGTAGTAGATGGGGGTGGGGCTTGAGGAGGGAGGAGGGGATAGGTGGGAGGAAGCACAGGTTAGGGAGGCGGGGATGAGCTGGGCTGGTTTTGGGATGCGGTAGCAGGAGGGGAGATTTTGAAGCTTGTGAAATCCACATTGATACCATTGGGCTGTAGGGTTCCCAAGTGGAATATGAGTTGCTGTTCCTGCAACCTTCGGGTAGCATCGTTGTGGCACTGCAGGAGGCCCAGGATGGATATGTCATCTGCGGAATGGGAGGGGGAGTTGAAATGGTTCGCGACTGGGAGGTGCAGTTGTTTAGTGCAAACCGAGCGTAGGTGTTCTGCAAAGCGGTCCCCAAGCCTCTGCTTGGTTTCCCTGATGTAGAGGAGGCCACAACGGGAACAGCGGATGCAGTATACCACATTAGCAGATGTGCAGGTGAACATCTGCTTGATGTGGAAAGTCTTCTTGGGGCCTGGGACGGGGGTGAGGTGTAGGGGCAGGTGTAGCACTTCCTGCGGTTGCAGGGAGAAGTGCCGGGTGTGGAGGGGCTGGAGGGGAGTGTGGAGCGGAAAAGGGAGGCACAGAGAGAGTGCTCCCTCTGGAAGGCAGATAAAAGGTGGGGAGGGAAAAATGCCTTTGGTGGTGGGGTAGGATTGCAGATGGCAGAAGTGTCGGAGGATGACACCACCTCCTTCCGCCCCCTTGATCATGTCCCCACCCCTGAACACCAAACCATCATGTCCCAAACCATCCACAACCTCATCACTTCAGGTGACCTCCCACCCACAGCCTCCAACCTCATTGTTCCCCAACCACGCACCGCCCGCTTCTATCTCCTTCCCAAAATTCACAAACCTGACTGCCCTGGTCGACCCATTGTCTCCGCCTGCTCCTGCCCACCAAACTCATCTCCACCTACCTAGACTCCATTTTCACCCCCTTGGTCCAGGAACTCCCTACCTACGACCGGGACACCACCCACGCCCTCCACCCCCTCCAGAACTTCCAATTCCCCGGTCCCCAACACCTCATTTTTACTAAGGACATCCAGTCCCTATACACCTGTATTCCCCATGCAGATGGCCAAAAGGCCCTCCGCTTCTTCCTGTCCCGCAGAACTGACCAATCCCCCTCCACCGACACCCTTATCCTCTTAGCCAAACTCGTCCTCACCCTCAACAACTTCTCTTTCAATTCCTCCCACTTCCTACAGACAAAGAGGGTGGCCATGGGTACCCACATGGGCCCAAGCTATACCTGCCTCTTTGTAGGTTACGTGGAACAATCCCTCTTCCGTACCTACACTGGCCCTAAACCCCACCTCTTCCTACATTACATTGATGGCTGTATCGGCGCCGCCTCGTGCTCCCACGAGGAGCTCGAACAGTTCATCCACTTCACCAACACCTTCCACCCCAACCTTAAGTTCACCTGGACCATCTCCAATACCTCTCTCTCATTCCTGGACCTCTCTGTCTCCATCTCCGGCAACCACCTAGAAGCCGATATCCATTTCAAGCCCACCGACTCCCACAGCTAGCCAGAATAAACCTCCTCCCGCCAACCTTCCCGCAAAAATGCCATTCCCTATTCCCAATTCCTTCTCCTCTGCCGCATCTGCTCCCAGGATGAGGCATTCCACTCCCGTACATCTCAGATGTCCTCATTTTTCAAGGACCGGAAATTCCCCCCCTCGGTGGTCGAGAATGCCCTCGACTGTGTCTCCCACATTTCCCGCAACTCGTCCCTCAAACTCTCTCCCCGAAATAAAAACCAGAACAGAATTCCCCTTGTCCTCACGTACCACCCCACCAGCCTCTGGATCCAATGCATCATCCTCTGACACTTTCGCCATCTGCAATCTGACCCCACCACCAAAGACATTTTTTCCTCCCCACCTTTATCTGCCTTCCGGAGGGACCACTCTCTCCGTGACTTCCTTGTCCACTCCACACTCCCCTCCAGCCCCACCACACCCGGCACTTTTCCCTGCAACCGCAGGAAGTGCTATACCTGCCCCTACGCCTCCCCCCTCACCTCCATCCCAGGCCCCAAGAAGACTTTCCACGTCAAGCAGATGTTCACCTACACATCTGCTAATGTGGTATACTGCATCCACTGTTCCCATTGTGGCCTCCTGTATATCAGGGAAACCAAGCGGAGGCTTGGGGACCGCTTTGCAGAACACCTATGCTCGGTTCGCACTAAACAACTGCACCTTCCAGTCGCGAACCATTTCAACTCTCCCTCCCATACCGCAGATGACATGTCCATCCTGGGCCTCCTGCAGTGCCACAACGATGCTACCCGAAGGTTGCAAGAACAGCAACTCATATTCAGACTGGGAACCCTACAGCCCAATGGTATCAATGTGGATTTCACAAGCTTCAAAATCTCCCCTCCCGCTACCGCATCCCAAAACCAGCCCAGCTCGTCCCCGCCTCCCTCATCTGTCCTTCCTCCCACCTGTCCCCCTCCTCCCACCTCCATCTCCTGCCCACTAACCTCATCCCGCCCCCTTGAATTATCCGTTCCCCCCTGGACTGACCTATCTCTTCCCTACCTCCCCAACTACACTCACCTTTACTGGCTCCATCCCCACCTCTTTGACTCTCCACCTATCTTCTCCACTATTCATCTTCTATTCGCCTCCCCCTCTCTCTCTATTTATTTCAGAGCCCCCTTCCCATCCTCCATTTCTGAAGAAGGGTCTAGGCCCAAAATGTCAAGCTTTCCTGCTCCTATGATGCTGCTTGGCCTGCTGTGTTCATCCAGCTCTACTCCTTGTTATCTCAGATTCTCCAGCATCTGCAGTTCCTCCTGTCTCAGAAGTCATGCTGGAATTGAACGGTATGAAAAATAGAGGGAAATCAATTTCATACACAAAAAATAATTTTTGATTCTGCATACTTTGATGTTTCAGGGAGTCCTGCAGAGAGTTCCAGAAACACTGACAGGTAATTTCCTCGCACAACTCCATTTCCATCCTAGGATAGAATACAAAACTTAATGTTTGCAGAATTTAATGTATGTATTCAGGTATTATTATCTCTTTCATCCTCACTTTCGATACAAACTCAAGAAAGACACACTCTGATTAAAATCAATCCATTCTAAACTGCAGTAATATTTTAAAACAAATAGACAAAATCATTTCAAGTCCACCCAAATATTAGGGCTGACTTCCATTTTGTTACAACACAAGCATTTCAAAGAAACAAATTTATATTCAATGCAACTTTTAATAAATGAAGTTGGAGAAGCCCTTCCTTATGCCAAATTTAACTACTTTGTTGCTTATTTATACATCTCTATAGGTTTGCTTACTAAACAATAATTTTAAGAACTATTGTTCATTCAGTAGCTCAGCTCTTTAACAGTGAGTCAGTCATATGGTCTACATCCATCGTACAATCCCATAGCTGGTATAGAATAAGGTGTTTCGAAGAGGTCTCAATGCCTCCAGCCAGGAAGCAGAAAATTCCAAGACTACTAGTCCCACTGGTTGAGCATGTATTGTTTTGTGTCTGCCAGAGAGGGACAACAGACGTGGGAATGAAAGATTTATAAAATCTGCAGGTATGCACATGAAGAATGACAGACATTCTCAGTTAGGGAATACAGTGGACTCCAATAGCTATACTCTGTTTCACCTTCTAGTTTTGGCTACAAGTACCTCTTCAGTATCTACTTGAAAATTTGTTACTAATCTGTGGATTTTCCCTACCCTGTTTGTTTTTAGTCCAATTAAATTTTCAAATCATTTTGGCTTCAACACAACCACTGTTCTTTCCCTTCCCTAACATACAATTCAAAGTACATTTCTTTGTGATACATGAGAGTTCTCTACTATCATTACTGTAAATTTGTACCTTAAAATTCTTAAAGCTTTGGCTCAAAGTTCATTGTAACAAAATCTCCTGGTCCTTCTCCTGCCATAGCCACAAACCCCAGCCCTCCAACTCACCGGGTAAACCTTCAGTCTCCAGCAAAGCCCAGACACTTGCAGAGGCGGACTGTACACTGGGTCTGCACGCTGACGCAAAGTGCTATTAAAATAGATAAAAAAGATGTCTATAACGTAATCATTTTGCAACCAGGCTGTAAAACACACGAAGTTCAGAAAACTTCAAAATTTCTTCCAAAAGGCTAAATAAAATTCAAACCAATTTTAAATGGAAATGAACAACACACCTTAAAATTATAAAAGTTGCAACACTGATTCATGATTAAAATCATTTTAAATACAGCTATTCCTCACTTAAAACCTTAATAGTCTATGAAGTCTTTTTACTTCATAAGCTAAAACATGTTCAACAAAAATCACTCGCACAAGAAACTACACAATCAGGCTGGGTTATATTCTTGAATAATGTAAGAACTACATTAGCTGCCTTGAATCGAACCGCTCCTCCAATCCACACACTGTTCAACTTTCTATACTCATTCCTGCTTGCCATCCCTCACACTCCCACCTTCTTACCTCTTTCCTGAGCCCTCATGCACAGCGAGGTTACAGGAGAGGGGCAGAAAATGAGGTGGCAAACAGGAAACAGTGAGCAAGTAATGAGGGAGCAAGGAAAGGGAAAGACAAAAGTGGTAGGAATTATTTCAAAGCAAAACAGACTCAGCAAGTGTAAGTACAAAATATTCTGGGTGGATGTGTACTAATTACACTAACACAAAAAAAAGGCAACACTTTTTGAGCAAGTTCCCTAACTTATACACAACACCCAAATGAAAGCGTGCAATTTGAAGCGGCTTTAAACAGGAATATTTGTACTCCATATTAAGTGGGGAACACAACAGTATACTTTAAAGAATTTTTTAGCTACAGTTTGTATAATTTCCAATTCTAAACATTTAAGAACAATGATAATATCACTTCAAGATATTAACAGGGAAAAAAGGGTAAAGATAAAGACAAACTATTTCCATTGGATGAGAATTCTACAAGTAGGGGGTATACCCTAAAAATTAGAGCCAAACCATACAGGGGAGATGTCAGGACGCACTTCCACACACTAAGCATGGGAAATGTTTGGAACATTGTTCCCCACAAACCCCCATGGATGCTCAATTAGTTGTAATATTAAATCTGAGATAGATGAGTTTTTTGTTAAGCAAAATTAATGTTAAGCAAGATATTAAATGGATATGGGCTAAAGGGAGATATATGGAGATAGGCCATAGATCAGCATGATCTCATTGAATGGTGAAGCAGGATTGTTAATATCCTTCTGCTGACGCTCTTTCTTTAATTTTTCTACCTCTAATTTGTCTTCCTTAAGCACAGGCAGCAAGACAGGAAAGGGAAAATGGGTACGTGCAGTTTTCCTCTCTGCCCGGAAAGGTGCAACTTCCTGCCAGTTGAGGAACTGACCAGCTGTCAGATCTAGAAACTGCAATATGCAGTATCCTGCAAAGTAATATCCAGCTACTTTAAAAGGAGACATTGTGTGACTGGATCATTCTTAGCTGCATTTTTCTGTCCTATTTGGTGCTTAATTCAATAAATAGTTCAGGAGGCCTTTCAGTTTTAAACATAATATATTAATTCTTAGCAGCATTTAGCATCAGAGACCAAGCCAATTCAATCATTAATGCTCACGTACCATGCGGCAAGACAGATAGGATGCAGGTGCCACAATTATAGGCAAAGTGTACTATTAACAAAAGCTTAAAATGACGCCCAATGTGACTGTTAATTTACAAAATGAAAATAAATATACCAATATGAGAAGTCTGGTTTCAAAGGAGCTTAAAACACTGATGACTGTCTTATGATAAAATTATTTTTCATAAATTTAACCAGGGCTTATTTCCACAAAATTTGGACCAGCAGCATGACATCTGGTGTCAAACTCTGAAAACAACATTTCTCAGCACCACCCAGTGTCTCATCTCAGTAACTGCAGACACCATCTTGAAGTTTATTGGAGATTGAAAAGAAATTGCTTATTATAAAGATCTATGCTGGAGAGGAAAAATTTCCAATTAAAATGCATCAAAATATACTTCATCAGTAAGTTTAAATATAGTTCAACTACACATGAACAAGTAGGAAACTACAGATCTATCAGCTTGACATCAATAATGGGAAAACTGATGGCGGTCATAATACTGGATACAGTAATTATGCACTTAGAAAAATAAGTTAATACTAGACAGACAACATTGCTTTGTCAAGGGGAGTCATGTCTGACAAATTTAACTGTGTTCTACGACATGGTGACTCAGACAGTGGATGAGGGTAGTGTTGTGTACATTGTATGTTTGGATTTTCAGAAAACATTTCATCTGGTGCCACGTGGCAGGTTGGTTAGCAAATTAGAGAAGTTTACGATTGATGGGTCATTGGCAACATGGATTAGAAGTTGGCTAAAAGATAAGAAACAGAGGGGTAGGTATAGATGGGCATTTCTCAGATTAGAGATGAATTGTAAGTAGTGTTCCCCAGGAATCAGTGTTGGGACCCTTTGCTGATTTATATAAAGGATTTGGAAATGGATGTTGAGAGAAAAATCTCTAACTTTGCAAGTGCTACAAAGCCAGGGAGAGTGAATTGTGAGGATGATGCTGAGTGACTTCATTGATGAGTGGCCAAATGGACAGACATCTGGCAGATGAATTTCAATGCGGAGAGATGTGAGGTAATATATTTTGGTAGAAGAAACGCACAGAGATTCAATACAGGCTCACTGGTACAACTTTGAGGGCAATACAGGATCACAGGGAACTTGGGTTTAGGTGCATAATTCTCTGAAGGTGATTAGGCAAGTTTGAAACAGTTGTTAAGGAAACTTGTAGGATTCTGAGTTTATAAATAGAGGCAGAGAGTAGAAAAGCAAGGAAACGATGCTACACATTTATAAATCATTGGTCAGACCACATTTGGAGTGTTGTCTTCAGTTCTGGGCACCTTATTTAAGGAAGGATGTCAAAGCCCTGGTGACAGTCCAAAGGGGATTCACTAGAATGATCCCAGGAATAAGGGATTTTAGATACAAGGAAAGATTAGAGAAATTGGGCTTAGTGTCCTTGGAGCAGAGAAGATCCACAGGTGACCTTATTGAGGCGCTCAAAATTATGAACAATTTTCACTGGGTAAAGAGGATATTCTGTTTAGACTAGTTGGTATGTCAGTAATTAGGGGTCACAATTTCAACATTGTCAGCAAGAGACTAGGAGTGAGATGAGGAGAAACATCTCTACTCAGTGTTGTTGGGACTGGAGAAGGGGACTAGCTGGCTAGCTCTTTCGGGAGCCAAGTACAGACACAATGGGTTAAAAAGCCTCCTTCAGTAGTGCAGAATTCCATGATTCTAATAATTAGTTACATAAGTTCACAGGAAAAGATGGTAGCATCACAGTGATCTCAAGTTAAATAGAAAATCTACTGGAGGTTTATTATTTTTATAAACTTTCCTTACTGAAACATCATACAAATTCTGGCTAATTCTAGATATGTTCTTCAGCCATACACCTAAAAATTGAGACTTTTATGACAGTCAAAGCTCAATTTCACATTTCAATTTAAGCTGTGTCTACAAAATGAGCAAGTATAGAAATATATATATGCAAAAAATGACATTAGCTCCAGTAAAATAAAGGGACAAAATGGTTCAATTCAGTTTAATTACTAAACCAAATCTGATTTTTAGAGTCATCAGGTACGTGGCCCAGAACAGTATTTCCCATTATCTCTCCCACTGCTAGATGGCAGATCTAAATAAAAATTATTTTAATAAATCAACTCCAGTTCCATTTAAAGTCCAACCCAATTCACAACCACTAAAACAATTAAAACTAGAACAATATTTTGGTAAGTACAACAAACAATAATGCTCCAGATTTTGCAGTAAAACTATGGGAGACAACTGCTGATTATCATTGAATGTAGATCAGACAGCAACTTCCAGTGCTCACAGAGAATGATTCTGAAATCAGAATATTGCTGTCTGGAGTTCCTGTGCTTGTTCACAAACTTTGCTTTAACGGCATCACTCAGAAAAAAAAAAAATGTAAAATGGTGTGAAGTTGCAGCATTTGTATGATAGATGCTCAACAGAAAGACTTTAGGCATTTTCCAGTATAAGTTTTCTAGTGCAAGTCATTTTTAAACAACATAATATACCTTAATTACTGTCATTGTTTTCAGCACAACTACAAAATGTGCACCGAAAGAACTACGGATGCTGTAAATCAGGAACAAAAACAAAGTTGTTGGAATAGCTCAGCAGCTCTGGCAGCATCTGTGAAGGAATAAACAGAGTTAACGTTTTGGGTCCGGTGACCCTTCCTCAGAACTCAGACGATAACGTTAACTCCGTTTTTTCCCTCACAGATGCTGCCAAACCTGCTGAGCTTTTCCAGCAACTTTGTTTTTGTACAAAATGTGCAGTCGCATTGCTCAGATCTTAAATAATATCAAAGATTTTGTCTCTTAATAGCATTTCTCCCCAACTCCATTTTGTCTGCTACATGATTTCATATTTAATATTTTAAATTCACCCTTTCTGGTTCAGACTGCATACCACAGTAAGGCTTCATCAAATGGACTGGTTGGGATACACAGTTGCTCTCCAAGTTTGTATACGTGCCAGAGCCCTTACAGAGGGCTAGTTTTCAAAATGGCTTTCGAACCACAGCAAGTCAGTGCAAAAGCCCATTGAAGAATGATGAGCAAATATAAGCCCAATGAACAGCATCAACCACCATCCACAAAAATAGAACTTTTAAGAAACATACTACTGGTGTCAAATCACTGCAAACTATTCTTAAATAACAAATATACAATTACCTGAAATTTGACAGAACAAATGTACTGAAATCGTAAGCAGGAACCAGCTCACTAGGAGGAAATGAAAAATGCAATTTATAAGTGAAATTGCTGTTATCCAGTTTGCTGAGTTGACAGTAGGATATAAAAATTTCACCTGCACTTGGTTGCATTGAGAGAAACTAAAAATAGAACTCCCACGCTTTTCTAACAGTCCTTTATATGTACATCAATGATCTATTCACTGTACATTTTTAAATTAGTTAATACAGGCGTGACTGGCTAGGCCAGCATTTATTGCCCATGACTAATTGCCATATCTGGTGTCACATATAGGGCAGACTGGGTAAGGATGACCATTTCCTTCCCTAGTGAATCAGACGGGTTTTTCCAACAATTTCAAGAACACCATATAGACTCTTAATTCCAGACTTTTATTGAATTCAAATTCCATCTACCATAGCAGGATTTGAACCCATGTTTCCAGGCCATTGCCTGGGTCTCTAGAATCATAGTCTAGCAATAAATACCACTAGGCCATTGCTTCCCTTTGCCTGCCAGATATTCGAGATAAGTATAGAGATTGAAAAAAAATTGTGGCTCAGAAATTCTGACATGAGGCAATAATATTATTAGCACTGCACTGTAAACATGCTGAAAAAAATTTTTGCAAGTCCTATGATAATCAAATAAAAGAAATTATTTATAAAGCAGAAATGCATTTTCACTTGTTTGAAACATTTGCTGACTAAAAGGCCAGCAAAACAATAAACTCTTTCCAATATTGGCATAGTTTAGACCCAAATGGTTATTATAAAATCCACTTCTATCTCAAATTAAAATGGGTTGCTTGTGTGCTATCTTTCCTCCCTGTACCCTATCCCACCGAATGAAATTGATTTATGAGCATAGCTCCAAATACAGATTTGGATTTAGACAGGGAGCACACTAACAGCAGAAATGAGGTAACGTATGGAGACAGCCTTCAGAAAGTCTCAAAAGATATAGGAGCCTTTGTCAGCCAAAGACTGCACAGTGCACGAAGGGCATCATAGGCCTAAACTAATTTTTAAACACAGCACTTGCCTTTTGAAATAGCAATTTTATTTATTAATTATCCAAAAGAAAACGTATATGTTATAAAGTGAAATGCAAGGTTTTTTGTGGTGCAGTAGTTGCGTCCCTACCTCTAAGTCAGAAGGTCTGAATTCAAGACCCACCTGCTCCAAAGGCTTGTTATGACATCTCTGAACAGGATGATTATAAATAACCATGCAGTGAATCTAGATCTTGTGCAGATCTGCCTGCTTTTCCAAACAGGATTTGATTTGTTACTGTCACTTGTACCAAGGTACAGCGAAAAGTGTTGTCTTACATGCTTAACAGGCAGATCGTACTGTACAAGTGAATCAGGGCAACAGAACGTAGTGCACAGTACAAAGTTACAGCTGCCGAGAAGGTGAAGACAGTGATCAATATTAACATTAAAGAGGTCCATTCAAAAAGTCTAATAACAGCAGGGAAGAAGCACCTGCAAATGAATAATCCCAAACGTGGCTACCTATATTCTTATGTTTCTTGAACTGAACAAGATGGGGCACTAGTCCATCCAAATCTACTAATGCCATTGAGGAATAGTAGCTGCCCTGCACTTTGCATTTGACAACAGAGATCAAAAGAGCTCACTGTCTCATCATAATCAGTGCATCACCAGTGAGTCATTCTACAGAATCATACAATTAGTAGGGCTTGTAGAAATCAAATATATAGAGCTGACTGGAATAGCAACCTCTTAAAGTTACAGAGCAAGGTCAACTTTTTAATATTTATTGCCATCATGGTGCTTCAAGCTCATAAATTTATCTTTCTCACAAGTTCCCCACTAAGTCAACAAGAAATACCGAACCCAACCATGCTATAAACCAAGATTAAACACAAACCTTTGCAAAACTCAAACCTAATCTGCTAAAAATACACTTTAGTCAGAACCTGTCCACCTTATGCCAGAACTGAAAACAGGCAGCATCATAGCTGAGTCAGCGTCATACGGCAGGGAGACAAACCCTTCGGTCCAACCAGTCCATGCCGAACATAAATCCAAACTAAACTAGTCCCAACTGCCTGCTCCTGGCTCATATCCCTCCAAATTTTCCTATTCATATATCCATCCAAATGAATTCTAAACATTGAAACTGTAGCTGCATCCACCACTTCCTCAGGAAGTTCATTCCACGCGCAAACCACCTTCTGTGTAAAAAATTTGCCTCATGGTCTTTTTTAAATCTCTTTCCTCTCACCTTAAAAATGTGCCCCCTAATCTTGAATTTCCTCATGAGGGAAAAGATAACTACCATCAACTCTATCTATACCTCCCATTATTCTACAAACTTCTATCAACTTACCTCTCAACCTCCTACGGTCCACTGAAAAACGTCCCAGCCTATCCAGCCTTTCTTCATAACTCAAACCTTCCATACCCATCAACATCCTGGTAAACGTCTTCTGAACCCTCTCCAGCTTGATAATACCCTTCCTATAACTGGGCAACCAGAAGTGGACACAGTATTGCAGAAGAGGCCTCACCAATACCCAGTACAACCGCAACATAACATTCCAACTCTTATACGCAAAGGACTGAGCAATGAAGGTAAGTCTGCATTTAAATAAAGTTGGGTGGGGGGGTAGGGGAAAGAGAGAAATCAAATGATAAATAATAAACACAGAGGGAGAAGATCAAATTACCTGCAAACTGTGGGGCAGAAACAAAATTACATCTGCTGTGTATCGTTGAACAATGCATTGCTAAACTCAAAGATGTTACACCCTGTCTTTTTATGACCAAGCTGCCTAGTGACCGATTATGTGTTGTTAGCATTTTCTGTTTGCATCAGATTTCTAGCTTCCGCGTTTTTCTCTTATAATACCTGGTGAAGTCTGGTGGGACAGGTGTTGTGACAAATGATGCCATTGGTTTACGATGGACTTGTTGGAACATTAGCAGGATTTCTTGACTTTTCAGAATTAACTCACTTTTACTGCAGGATCGCAGCTGCAGGGAAACAAAAACATCTGCCAGACTTCATTTTAAAATTAGATTTTTAAATACCAACTTAAAATAAGAAAACTTATGAGGTTTGAGCCGCGATCTCTCTGTGGCCTCTGCCTTCTCATTTGTGTCAGAAGCTCTGTTCACTTTGCACAATCTGTCCCTTTGGTACCTCACTCAGGTGAACATTCTACAGGTGAAATCCAGCATGTACCAGTAAGTTAAATTATCACACTGGCAATAACAGCTGAACACAGTTTTGTCTTCATATATTTCTTAAGTTTAATAGCTGCCAAAGCCAGCTGTAGCACCACAAATACTAACACAGGTAACTCGCGCCAGGGTCAGAATATCCAACACTCATAATCCATGCCATTCAATACCTTGTTCTTTGGTATACTTAGCAGCTGGCTTTGCAATAATTAGTTTTAGTCTCATATTACCAAAAGGTCACTCTATCGCAAATATTGGAAAAACCGCCAAGTTCAGTAATTATGAACCCAAGAATCCCATAATTCTTTTTTCTCCAGCCGCTTTGGTTACCTGATGTTCTACTTCCTGTAGTAGTGATTCAAGTAGCTCGGTTTCCTGAGTCAACGATGTTTTCTGACCTAGAGAGAGAGCGAGACAGAAATTGGCAGAAATTTACAGATTTTTTCAAGACATACTTCGAGAGAGTTCATCCTGCAACGCACGTTTCCTTAAGAAAGAGCTACAATGCAATGAGGCGGATACCTCTGGTAGAGTGAGGAGGGCTCTGCTCTCAGCACAGATCATCTCTATCTAGCAAAAGGAATAACACCAAGACATTTCAAATATCTAAAAGGTAGTACGTAGGGTGCCTAGATGGCAGGTAGTCACTTGGTCTAGTTGTAGGGTAATGGGTGGGTCCAAAGCTCGCCCATTGGAAGCCATCATTCACCTCCTGGGCGTTCTGGCTGTTTTGTACACACCTCATTTGTTGCTGTAACAAGTAGATCTCCCACTGCTGGAATGCAGTTAAGCAGTTGTAGGTGTTGCACTGCACCAAGAAAACACATTTTAAAAACATTAAGTTTTGAATTATTGGTATATCTATAAAGATATATACTGTACCCATTAAAGTTATAAGTTTATTTTTCAGATGTGTGTCCAGTCTCGCAATCATCATTTCCACAGCATTCCTAATCTCTCTGACACGTTCGTCCTTTGCACTGCGTACTGCTTCCACATTTCTTTCCTGGTTATAAAAAAAATTTCAGTACAATCATAAGCTACATTTAAAAACAAATTAGGAAAATGTTCAATAATTATCACTTACATTCTGCATTGTATCTGTATAACTCCTGACTTCTCACTTTACAAGCATTTCGGAAAGTATATGAGTTTGAATGATTAATTTTGTCCTTCTCAATAACATAAAATAAGTCAAACTAAGGAAATTAGTAACCAGGTGCTCAACTTTAAATCAATTTTAAGTAAAAGCTACACCTTGGAAACAATCAACAATACCAGTTTCTGTACCACCTTTAATCTGACAGTGCACAGCAGTCTTAACAGTGTGCGACTAAATTAATTGGTCCTACAAGCTGTAGTTTAATTCTTAAAAGAAGAGTGAGAGAAGAGGAATCAACCCCAATATCCTCACAGATAAAAATGTGTTTCTCTTTATATAAAGAGCAGAATTAAACAAAAGCTCCATCAACTTTCTTCTCATTAGCTTTCTTAATTTTCTTATACAGTCTAGGATTAAGGAATATGCTCCCAGATTTTCCAATACTACTCTGCAACTGGTCATTTGCAGGGATAGCTGAGGTTCTAGTTCTAAACCAGGAAAGCACTGTGCTTCCACTTAGGTCTGACTTCAGAAATGAGCAAATGTTACGCACCTCAGGTCTATAAGAACTCTAGTTATCATGTTTTTAGATTGAAAATTTGAAACCTCAAAACTGCCAAAATGAAGTACACAGCCACGTATGTCTGGGTTCTGAGTTTGAGTCCAGCTGACACTGATGGCAGAAATAAACTTCTCTGCAGAAAAGGTTGTGTATGAAATTAATTTGGCTTTTCTCAGTCAATCTCATCATGTAGAGATCTAACCTTGGCTTCCTGATAATAGCCTCGCCAATGGTTATAGGTCCAGCTTCACTTGAAATTTAAGGAGACAATTTACTTTGACACAGTTCTAGAATGTGGCATTAAACAAGGTCCCTGATTTCCCCCTCAGTCATAAAAGATTCCAGGACTTTATTCAAACAACAGTTGAGAGTTGTTATGGCGTTATGGGAAACACGCAATTCTCATTCAACACACCAAACACAATTTGACTGCTTGTGCATCTGATAACAGTTTGCGAGACTTTGTGCACAAACTGGCCACTGGATTAGTCTACATCTCAAAAGTACATCCTTGGTTATGAATTTCTTTGGGTCAGTCCAAGAACATGAAAAGGCACTGCATAATTCCAAGTTGCTTTTCCTTTCTTTGAAGCCTTTTATTTCTGGACCCCAACTCCATGCATCTAAACTGGCACGCTGCATGATTATATAAAAATATTCAAACCAAATCTTAGTCCTTTATCCATATCCTTGTTCACCAAAGGTACAAAGCCTTCAAACACCAAGAGAACACCCATCTGTCTGTTCATACAAAACGAAAAGTGCAATGCTTGCAAGAATTCATACTATGCTTCCCTCTTTAGTTTGATGATTTGGAGGCTTTGCCCTCAGCTTTGAGAAGATCACTGGCCCAGAGAACTACTACAGGCTAATATAACAAGGCGTGGGGCTGGATGAACACAGCAGGCCAAGCAACATCATGGGAGCAGGAAAACTTGACGTTTCGGGCCTAGACCCTTCATCAGAAATGGGGGAGGGGAAGAGGGTTCTGAAATAAATAGGGAGAGAGGGGGAGGCGGATAGAAGATGGATAGAGGAGAGGATAGGTGGAGAGGAGGCAGACAAGTCGAAGAGGCAGGGATGGAGCCAGTAAAGGTGAGTATAGTTGGGGGGTAGGGAGGAGATAGGTCACTCCAGGGAGGACGGACAGGTCAAGGGGGCGGGATGATGTTTGGAGATGGGGGTGGGGCTTGAGGTGGGAGGAAGGGATAGGTGAGAGGAAAAACAGGTTAGGAAGGTGGAGATGAGCTGGGCTGGTTTTGGGATGCGGTTGGGGGAGGGGAGATTTTGAAGCTTGTGAAATCCACATTGATACCATTGGGCTGCAGGGTTCCCAGGCTGAATATGATTTGCTGTTCCTGCAGCCTTCGGATGGCATCACTGTGGCATTGCAGGAGGCCCAGGATGGACATGTCGTCTGGGGAGTTGAAATGGTTCGCGACTGGGAGGTGCAGTTGTTTGTTGCAAACTGAGTGCAGGTGTTCTGCAAAGCGGTCCCCAAAGCCTCCGCTTGGTTTCCCCAATGTAGAGGAAGCCACAACGGGTACAGCGGATGCAGTATACCACATTGGCAGATGTGCAGGTGAACATCTGCCTGATGTGGAAAGTTTTCTTGGGGCCTGGGATTGGGGTGAGGGAGGAGTGTGGGGGCAGGTGTAGCACTTCCTGCGGTTGCAGGGAAAAGTGCCGGGTGTGGTGGGGCTGGAGGGGAGTGTGGAGAGGACAAGGGAGTCACGGAGGGAGTGGTCCCTCTGGAAGGCAGATAAGGGTGGGGAGGGAAAAATGTCTTTGGTGGTGGGGTCTGATTGCAGATGGCGGAAGTGTCGGAGGATGATGCGTTGGAACTGGAGGTTGGTGGGGTGGTACGTGAGGACGAGGGGGATTCTTTTTTGGTTATTATTGCGGGGACGGGGCGTGAGAGATGTGTTACGGGAAATGCGGGACACACGGTCGAGGGCGTGCTCGACCACTGTGTGGGGGAAGTTGCGGTCATCCGCTCACGCTTGGATGTTGAGCAGTTTTTCCGCTGCCTCCGCCTCCACGCTTACTTCTCCAACCGCGAATCTAACCCTCCCTCCACTGACCCCTTCTCCTGCCTCCAACACAAGCCCTCCTCCTGGACACCACTCCAAGGCCTCCTACCCTCCCTCGACCTCTTCATCTCCAACTGCCATCGAGACATCAATCGCCTCAACCTCTCTACCCCTCTCAAATACTCCAACCTCTCCACCGCAGAACGTGCAGCCCTCCGCTCCCTCCGCTCCAATCCCCACCTCACCATAAAAGCCGTGGACAAGGGTGGGGCAGTCGTAGCATGGCACACTGACCTCTACATTGCTGAGGCCAGGCGCCAACTCTCTGACACCACCTCCTACCGCCCCCTGGATCATGACCCCACCACCGAACACCAAACCATCATCTCCCAAACCATCCACAACCTCATCACCTCAGGTGACCTCCCACCCACCGCCTCCAACCTCATCGTTCCCCAACCCCACACCGCCCGCTTCTATCTCCTTCCCAAAATCCACAAACCTGACTGCCCTGGTCGACCCATTGTCTCCGCCTGCTCCTGCCCACCAAACTCATCTCCACCTACCTAGACTCCATTTTCACCCCCTTGGTCCAGGAACTCCCTACCTACGACCGGGACACCACCCACGCCCTCCACCTCCTCTAGAACTTCCAATTCCCCGGTCCCCAACACTTCATTTTTACTAAGGACGTCCAGTCCCTATACACCTGTATTCCCCATGCAGATGGCCTAAAGGCCCTCCGCTTCTTCCTGTCCCACAGAACTGACCAATCCCCCTCCACCGACACCCTCATCCGGTTAGCCGAACTCATCCTCACCCTCAACAACTTCTCTTTCAATTCCTCCCACTTCCTACAGACAAAGGGGGTGGCCATGGGTACCCACATGGGCCCAAGCTATGCCTGCCTCTTTGTAGGTTACATGGAACAATCCCTCTTCCGTACCTACACTGGCCCTAAACCCCACCTCTTCCTCCGTTACATTGATGACTGCATTGGCGCCACCTCATGCTCCCACGAGGAGCTCGAACAGTTCATCCACTTTACCGACACCTTCCACCCCAACCTTAAGTTCACCTGGACCATCTCCAACACCTCCCTCCTTCCTGGACCTCTCTGTCTCCATCTCGGGTAACCACCTAGAAACCGATGTCCATTTCAAGCCCACTGACTCCCACAGCTACCTGGAATACACCTCCTCCCACCCACCTTCCTGCAATTCCCTATTCCCAATTCCTACGCCCCCGCCGCATCTGCTCCCAGGATGAGACAATCCACTCCCGTACATCTCAGATGTCCTCATTCTTCAAGGAC
>JAHRHZ010000066.1:24276303-24323709 GCA_024137785.1 Ginglymostoma cirratum | reverse complement strand
GCAGAACACCTGCGCTCAGTTCGCAACAAACAACTGCACCTCCCAGTTGCGAACCATTTCAACTCCCCATCCCATTCCTCAGACGACATGTCCATCCTGGGCCTCCTGCAATGCCACAGTGATGCCATCCGAAGGCTGCAGGAACAGCAAATCATATTCAGCCTGGGAACCCTGCAGCCCAATGGTATCAATGTGGATTTCACAAGCTTCAAAATCTCCCCTCCCCCAACCGCATCCCAAAACCAGCCCAGCTCATCTCCACCTCCCTGACCTGTTTTTCCTCTCACCTATCCCCTCCTCCCACCTCAAGCCCCACCCCCATCTCCAAACATCATCCCGCCCCCTTGACCTGTCCGTCCTCCCTGGAGTGACCTATCTCCTCCCTACCCCCCCACCTACACTCACCTTTACTGGCTCCATCCCTGCCTCTTCGACTTGTCTGCCTCCTCTCCACCTATCTTCTCCTCTATCCATCCTCAATCCGCCTCCCCCTCTCTCCCTATTTATTTCAGAACCCTCTTCCCCTCCCCCAGTTCTGATGAAGGGTCTAGGCCCGAAACATCAAGTTTTCCTGCTCCTATGATGCTGCTTAGCCTGCTGCGTTCATCCAGCCCCACGCCTTGTTATCTCAGATTCTCCAGCACCTGCAGTACCTTTTATCTCTGATACTAAAGGCTGATGCTGTATTGGGTCACAAAGGCAGCTCACGACTGAATCATTAGCAGTCAAATACATATTGTATTCCTGTAGTCGATATTCTGGAATTGTGTCGAAGTAAATTGTATACTTGCATTGCAAGTGAAATTAACCAAGCTGATTTCAAAGAGATCTGAACAAGAATGATAATTAACTTGCATTTATACACCACCTTTAAAATCCCCAGGTAATTGAAAGATGAACACGGAAAACAGGCATTAAGGCAAGTGGAAAAGGTGCTTAGAAGAGACAAGTTTAGTCAAAAAGAGAGTCATTAAAGGATAAGTAGGAATATAAAAAGGGGCTTAGAAAAGGAATGCCAGAGAGTGAGATTTGAGTGTTTGGGAACACAATACCAACTGTGGGGTGAAAATGAGGCTGGGGTCTGTGTGTCAGGAGAGGTACAGCAGAGAGAAAGTATAGAGATACACTACATTCGAGATGGGGAGAGATTAAAGACAAAGATTTTAAGTTACTTTCCATTACAAATCAAAATTTCCACAAGTAGTAGTGCATAGAGAAAGAAAGTAAAAATAAACATTTTACCATATAATCATGGGTGATTTTTATGAGCTTAAAAACATATAACTTAAAAACTACATACAATCTATAAGTCAGCCCAGGACTGAATATCTTGAAAAACGACAAAAGTACTCTCATCTGAAAATAGCCAGATCAACTGGATAGAAACAAGGAAGTAAGGGACTAGGATAGACTGTTGTAGGATATATCATCAATTCTATCACATCCCAATGTTTACATCCCTATGACCTTACCACTTCTTGCACCAAACTGATTAGTTCCATCAATCGACGACGCAGTTTTGCCACCTCATCATTAACTTTTGTAACGTGCTGTTCATAAATCTCAGCTAATGGTTTGAACGTGTGGCCCCCATGCTGCAATGAAAATGCAAAGCACTTTAGCATAAAACCATTGAATCTTATATTTTAGTGAATATATGATCTTTGGTTGCAAATGAGCCAAAGGCAGAGAAAATAGGAATTTACAGGGGATTATAAACGCAGTCTCAATGTCACTCGGCTTGCATGCTGGGCAAAAACTGAAACACTGACAGTTGTTGCTTACTTGCCAATGGAGCACAAACATGAGAAATTGTGGCCGGTGCCCTTAACATATTACTTCAAAATGGACTAATATGCTTGGAAACATATTCTATTCATGTTGTTTCATAATTCAACTACCAAAGTGCAGAATCATATTACAAGTGTGTATCCAACCATTCGTGGTTGACAGTCCAGTAAACATGCCATTGTAGCTTCCCTCAAAAATATTTCCACAGCAAGATATTGGCACGTATGATGGGCATTCAATGCGGGTTTTTAAAAGGATATCAGATTTCTATAATTAACAATTTATTTTTAATGATGCATAATAATTTTTAAAAAAGCTGTCTTGTAGCAGTTGACACAATCCATTGAAAATTAGGGTGACAATTCTAAGGAGTTTAACAATATTTGCAGGTTTTCCCATTGACAAAAAATGTGTTTGGGGGCAGCTCACAGCTCTTTATTATTCCATACCATGTTACAGGTACATTGTCCATTCTTTAAATATTTGCAGATCCAACAAATGTATCAATGAAGAGTCTCTGTTCTACATACCATTCCACCCCAAAGTGCACATTGGTGGCAGATGCACTTCTTACATGTCCAACAGAATACACTCAGCTTCTCATGGTGACTGTCACACCTGAAATACATCTTTGTTTAATTTTTAAATAAATAATTGGCAGTAATTTAAATACATTATTGCATTACATTTGAAAATAACCACCTCGCTCTCACACCACAAACTTGTAAGTTGAATTCCATTTTAAAAAATTTGCTTTTACATTAATGAAAGCTAGACTAATAGGACTGAGGTTCTCTCTTTACTGGCTCCATCCCCGCCTCTTCGACTTGTCTGCCTCCTCTCCACCTATCCTCTCCTCTATCCATCCTCTATCCACCTCCCCCTCTCTCCCTATTTATTTCAGAACCTTCTTCCCCTCCCCCATTTCTGATGAAGGGTCTAGGCCCGAAACGTCAAGTTTTCCTGCTCCTATGATGCTGCTTGACCTGCTGTGTTCATCCAGCCCCATGCTTGTTATCTCGGATTCTCCAGCATCTGCAGTACCTTTTATCTCTGAGGTTCTCTCTCACCGTTTGCAGGAGTTTCTACAAAGAAGCAGTGGGTCACCACAGTCATTCATCGTCAGCACAAACACCCTGCAAGTTGGGAAACTGGGAGTTTCTTGCAGAGACGCTGCAAGAATAATTCTGCTCACATTGAATTCACATCATTGGTAAATGGTTAACAGCACATTCGTAATCCAATTATAGATCCACAAGGTCATTACTAATATTGCTGTAGACCTTCTGACAGGTCGATTGGATTCCAGATTTAAATAAATAAGTTCAACATTCTATTAGGCCTCCCCGTTGTTCATCTGGGGTGAAGTTTCTCAAGGTAGTCTTCAGCAGTATCAACAGAACTTACTTTGGAGGCTGAGATAACAAGGTGTAGAGCTGGATAAACACAGCAGGCCAAGCAGCATCAGAGGAGCAGGAAAGCTAACGTTTCGGGCCTAGAGCTTTAGAGGCTGTCCAGCCATCCAGAAGCCAAGTATTAGAACTTCAAAAACGAGATAACGAGAGTCCAGAGACAGTATGCTCCTGCTAGGGTGAAGGTCAAGGCTAGTAAGTGTAGAGAGTACTGGATGAGTGGAGATATTGAGGTTTTAGTCAAGAAAAAGAAGGAAATGTATACGAGGCATAGACAGCAAGGAACGAGTGAATCCCTAGAAGAGTATAAAGGCAGCAGGAGTTCACTTAAGAGGGAACTCAGTCGGGCAAAAATTGGACATGAGATAGCTTTGGCAAATAGAGTTAAGTAGAAGCCAAAGGCTGCCTACATGTGGAACTGCAGGAGATGGGGGAGATGTTAAACAAGTATTTTACATCAGTGTTGAAGAGGAACGGGCAATTTGGGGAAATAAATAGCAAGATATTGAAAAACATCCATATTGCACAGGTGGTGGTACTGGATGTCTTAAAACACAAAAAGTGGATAAATCTCTGGGGATCAGATCAGGTGTACCCTAGAACTCTGTGGGGAACTAGGGAAGTGATTCCTGGGCCCCTTGCTGAGGCATTTATATCATCTGTAGCCACAGGTGAGGTGCTGGAAGACTGGAGGTTGGCTAACGTAGTGCCAGTATTTTAGAAATGTGGTAAGGAAAAGCCAGGGAACTATAGACCGGCGAGCCTGACATCAGTAGTGGGCAAGCTGTTGGAGGGGATTATAAGATAGAGGATTTACACATATTTGGAAAGGCAAGGGCTGATCAGGGATAGTCAACATGGCTTTGTGCGTGGGAAATCATGTCTCACTAACTTGATTGAGTTTTTTGAAGAAATAACAAAGAGGATTGATGAAGGCACAGTGGTGGACGTCATCTATGTGGACTTCAGTAAGACGTTGGACAAGATTCCTCAGGGTAGACTGGTTAGCAAGGTTAGAGCACATGGAATACAGGAAGAACTAGCCTTTTGGTTACAGAATTAGCTCGAAGGTAGAAGACAGAGGGCGGTGATGGAGGGTTGCTTTTCAGGCTGGAGGCCTGTGACCAGTGGTGTGCCACAAGCTGGGTCCACTGCTTTTTGTCATGATTTGGATGTGAACATAGAAGGTATGGTTAGTAAGTTTGCAGATGACACCAAAATTGGAGGTGTAGTGGACACTCAAGGTGGTTACTTCAGAGTACAACAGGACCTTGATTAGGTGAGCCAATAGGCCAAGGGATGGCAGATGGAGTTTAATTTAGATAAATGTGAGGTGCTGCATTTTAGAAAGGCAGACCAGGGCAGGACTTATACGCTTAATGGGAAGGTTCTGTGGAGTGCTGCTGAACAAAGAGACCTTGGACTGCAGGTTCATGGTTCCTTGAAAGTGGAGTCACAGGTAGATAGGATAGTGAAGATGATGTTTGGTGTGCTTGCTTTTATTGGTCCGTGCATTAAGTATAGGAGTGGGGAGGTAATGTTGCAGCCGCACAGGACATTGGTTAGGCCATCTTTGGAATAGTGCATTCAATTCAGGTCTCCCTGCCATAGGAAGGATGTTGTGAAACTTGAAAGGGTTGGGAAAAGATTTACGAGGATGTTGCCAAGGTTGGAGGGTTTGAGCGGTAGGGAGGTGCTGAATAGGCTGGGTCTACTTTCCCTGGAGTATTGGAGGCTGGAGGGGTGACCTTATAGAGGTTTATAAAATCATGGGGGCATGGATAGGGTGAATAGACACGGTCTTTTCCTTGGGCTGGGGGAGTGCAAAACTAGAGGACATAGGTTTAATATGAAGGGGAGAAATTTAAAAAGGGACCTAAGGGGCAACCTTTTCATGCAGTGGGTATTGAGTGTACGGAAGAGTTGCCAGTGGATGTGGTGGAGGCAGGTACAATTACAACATTTAAAAGGCATCTGGCTACGCATATGAATAGGAAAGGTTGAGAGGGATATGGACCAAATTCTGGCAAATTGGAATAGATTCATTTAGGATATCTGGTCAGCATGAACGAGTTGGACCAAAAGGGTCTGTTTTCATGCTGTACACCTTCATGACTATTTAAATTGGGGATGATCATTATTGGCTGCATGGCAAACAGTCATGAATTAGAGTGCAACTGCAAGTGAATACTTTTCTGCTCATATCAAGAGCAAAAATAAATTCCAGGAATAGCCGAAAGTTTGGATTTAAAAAAAAATGGATATTTAACAGTTAAGTACTTGCACCAATATTACAAATCTTTATGTAGTAATAACATACTGACTTGTCTTTGTCATTCTCCTCATGCTTACTGAGATTACATAGTTGAAGTGTGTCCAGTTGTTGCGTGACTTCCTCTGCCCAGCGACAGTTCACAAGCTCTCGTAACTGAAGAGGTGCCCTACAACAAGTCAGATATTGAAACTTCAGCTCCACTAATATTTAAACAAAGATTTCCAGCATCTGTAGTATTTTGTATCTTATACTCATCCAGGTAACATAAACATTTTGATATATTTTTCATCTGGACAATGTTTTTAAACAGGAGTCAGGCTATTCCCTTTCATGTCAGCACAACATATTCCCAGAACAGGTTGTGTGTCACTAGACGGAACTCTCATCCACTGAGATTCAAAAGATTTGGAATCATTTAATATGGTACCTCAACAGTTATGAGTTTACTTAATTTGCCTAAGCAAGATTCAAATTTAAAAGGTCATTATTAAAAGCAATGATTTGAAAGAGATAGATTTAATTAGAGATAAAAATAAATGGTTTATTATTGCACACCAGAGATGTTAATTCTCTGTTAACACTCAAATGTTTTCATTTGCCCAGACAAATCAATATATTATCTGTAACCTGCTTGGATTAATAAATAATGAAGTTTAAAGAAAAATTTCTTCAGCTACTGTTTATATCCTGTACCTACACAGGATCCTGTCTTTGAAGGCTAGCACTAACTTCAGGCTTTAATTGCTAAGATGTTCAAACAATAACAGAATAAGTAAGTAACAACTAGAACGTTTCCAGTAATGGTCATGCATCTCAAACAATGTATAATAATAATTGGCTCACAAGTCTAGGACTAAAGTTGTGACTCTGTTGATAATGAAGTTTTTTTTTTAAAACTCCCTTATCCTCACTAATTAAAGACATGAGTTCATATTCATGCTCTATTCTGAGGTTTCTGTCCAAAAAAAATCAAGTGCTTCTTTGAAGGTTCCAGATCAAGCTCATTCATTTGAAAAGTGTGACTTAATAAATCAGACACAACATTCATATCTGCATTTAGTGACTTGATTCTTTTCCTGTAGAAACTCTCCGCTAACTAAAAAATAATTCTAATATTGTCACAAACAAAAACAGAAATTCCTGGGAAAACCCTTTCTGTGGAAGGGTCACTGGACCACAAACATTAACTTTGCTTTCTTTCCACAGATGCTGCCAGACCTGCTGAGTTTTTTCCAGCAATTTCTACTTCGGTTTCTGTTTCCAGCGTTCGCAGTTCTTTCGGTTTTAATTCTAATATTGTGTCAAATTAATTTGGGACACAATGGGAAAGTGAAAGTGATTGAAGACAGAAATAAAGGAGGAAATACACAGAGGTAAATAATAAATATATATCCTATTTGCTGTACCACAACTAAAATATCCATGTCTTGAAACTGTTCGAAAAGGTTAATGTCAGCTTTAAATGCACAACAGTTTTAACAGGTATTTTTAAATTTAAAAAAAAAATTTGAAGTAATCTTGAAACTAGGAATATTGCTGTTACAATGTATGGTGGAGGTAAAAGGAAAAAACAAAATTTGTAACTCCAACTAACATAGATCAATGTTAACTTATTAACGTTATCAACCATTGTTCCCTATGTCTGCGAATTTTCTTTTCCACATTATTCAAACCTACTGATTAGGACTGGAATTAGACAGATTCACATGAGGCAACTATTTTTTAAAATTGCAACTTGGTGAAAAATCAAAATAATTTCCAGATTTGCACAAACCCTAATCAAGACTTGCTATAGGTGTGCCCTTACCTGCAATGTGGGCACTGGGCTCTCTGCTCTGTTAACCAGCGCTGCGGAGACAAGAAGTTTTTTTTTTAAAAAATACAATAGTGCTCAAATTCTGTCACTTAAAAGCATGACAGCACATCATTTGACTATTTCCAGGTCTCCACTTTACGTTTCAAGAAATCCCCAGATAATGTGAAATTAAACAATTGGAATCCAATGATGCAGGACCTCAACATGTTGAGACGTGAGACTCCAAAGTTGGGCAGGTTGATAAATTTAAAAAGGGGAACAAAATGACGACTAATAAGCTTCCTAGTACAGTTTGAAGCAATTATTAAAACATTTTTCTTTTAAAAATTGCACTTTTACACATGCAACGTTCAAAATGCCCTTAACAGCAAGCAAGCAAATACATCTCCACAATAAAGGCAGTGCAAGCACTACCGTACACAACAGCAAATGTAACTGTTCTGCTGAGCATGGATCACAGCATCACAACTTGGCACAAACAGACTATTTAAAAGCACAAGATCAGCTGAAGTCTTCACATCAGCCAGTCCTCCTAAAAAAAAAAGTTTGTTCAGATCAGATACAGATCTTTCCAGCACATTCCCATCCTCTTAGAATTATAACAATTGCTCCAAACCGCATTATGGTACTTTCACGTTGAACTACAGAAAATGCACATAGAATATCAACAGCCCAGTAACGTTGGAAGATTTCCAGCACCATTTAGAACAGCAGCTGCTTTTCATTCAGTAAATTAAATTCTTCTTTTCCCAATAACAGCTCTCTAACCTTTCACTGCATAGGTCAAGACTCAAAAACTCCACTGCATGTTAAAACAGGTTAGATGGCTGCACACAGCATGGCAATGAAACTCAGAAATTGACTGGATTAAAAGCAGTGATCTAGAAACTACAACTGCATACAGCCAATGGGGTCAAGATGAAGCTTCCTCTTCAAATCATCTTTCTCACTCTCAATTCAAGTTTTCTTCCAGACTATCTGGGCTCCTGCAACACAGGCAACTGACAAGTACAGCAGGCAGGTGGTTTTATCTGACAAAAGCATGCAGGCTGATCACTTGGAATTGTCAAACTGTTCTACAGAACACCTCGAGCTTTCAGTTTCTGGAAGAGATTTTCCCCAGGAAATTATACAAACATAGGCTGCTTAAAAAAACAGTGCACTGTGAAATGCAGTATTTGTAGATCAAAGCAGTGTGTCCAGCTGGGCCAGGTGTAATGGAGCAGCTAGTCATTTCCCTTCTTTATTGCGTGAAATTGACAGCAATATCCAAATTCGAAATACAATAGGAACTTACCCTTATGCAACTGAAGCAACAAAGCTTTGAACAATGTGGACAGAGCCGGGCATCACGCAACTTCTCCATACAAATAAAGCACCTGAACACCTCTGCAATACTCTGGGAAAACATAATATGGGAAAAGGATTACTTAATTGTATACTGTGTGGCCTAAAAAACATGCATTTGTGACTGCACAGATCAAAACCCTCTGCCTGCAGTAACCTTTTCTAAAGTTCCTTGTCAGAGTTTTTGGTGCATCAAAGCAGCTTGTTTGGAAGAAGGTTCACAGCAACAGTATGTTAATTTTGCAGCAATAAAACAGAGCTGGACAGGAGAAATCAATTGATTTATTGTCACGTGTACCGATATACAGGGAACAAGCTTTGTTTACAAGCAGTACAGGGAGATCACAGCGAGCAAAGGACGTACAGATCAAAAAGACTTCGAGGCATACAGGTTACATTGCAGGGCCAGCGTCCATTCAACAGTCTGAAAACTGCTGGAAAGCAGCTGTTCTTTAACCTGCTCATGGGTGTTCAGGCATTTGGATCTTCTGCCTGATGGAAAAGGTTGTAGGAGGTCATTACCAGGGTCAAATGGGTCTTTGATGACGTTGGCCGCCTTTCCATGGCAGCAAGCTACGTAAATAGGGTTCATGGATGGAAGGTTGGCTTCTGTGATGGTGTGGGCTGTGCACACCACCATCTGTAGTTTCTTATGGACCTGGGCAGAGCAATTGCCAAAACAGACCATTATGGGCCCAGACAGTATGCTTTCAATGGTGCATCTGTAGGTGAAGGACCTTATGGACATGTCAAATTTGCTGAGCCACCCAAGGAAAGAGAGGCATTGTTGTGTTTTCTTGACTGTCGCATTTATGCGAGAAGTCCAGGACAGGTCTGGTGTTATCGTCACTCTGAGGAACTCGATGCTCTTCATTCTCTCAACTTCAGTTCCGTTGGTGTAGATGGAGGCATTTTCTCCTTCTTTCTTTCTGAAGTCAACGATCGGTTCTTTAGTTTTGCCAATGTTGACAGGCAGGTTATTTTCATTGCACCACATCACCAAGCCCTCTACCTCCCTTCTGTATTTTGACTCATTGTTGTTAGATGTCCATCCAACCACAGTGATATCGTCAATTGTTAGTGTACAATTAAGGGAATGAAATTAAATAGACTTGTAAACTGTAACTTTCCACTAGACAATTTAAACTTCAAAGCACACAGACTTATTCCACGACTCTTCAAACTCAATGCAATCAAACTCAAACTTTTTTTTTGGAAAGGGGTTGTGTCCCATCACTGAAATGCTCAAAATTTCTTCAACCTGTTGCACTGGAAAGGAACTAGCATTAGGTCATTTAAACAAATAATCAGTGAGTTTCTGCAAACACAGTAGAACGGTTTAAATGGCTGAATGACGAGCAACTTCTGCCCACACGGTTCAAAACTACCATTGTCAGCAGCATTATCCACATTACACCATACTCTAAGCTGCTTGTCTAATTCAGGCCTTTTAATGTAACTACTCTTCCTGGCACAGGACATCCAGGATAAAGCTTCAATGTAGTCTGACACACGTTATCTTCACTACATGATGACACTATGAAGGATTATGAAAAACTTCAAGTAAACAAATACGCAAATCAAATTTAAAGTTTTTGCAAAGATCTGTAGCTTGGGTTGTGGGTGAGGTTGTTGACTTGCTCGCCAAGCAAGTCAACAACCTAACACAATTCAAATGGCTTTAAATACCAATCTATGGCTGCAATCAGCAGACAAGTACCAAAGGTATATGAATACTTAGTTTTCTTTAAACAATCAATCAATTCAGATACAACATGAACTGTATTATTTCAATGCCACTTTTTACTTCCCAAACTGACTTTTATGGTTTTAGTAAGCTTCACTAACACTTGAAAATGCAAGTCAGAATCCAGATTTGCAAAGTTCTGATAAAATGTCTTTTTCTTAAATACTCAAATCTTGTTAGTGTTGTAAAGAAAATTGCTGTCAAAGGTTTTTGCCTTGCACTGATCAGGACACAGTCGCAAGAACATCAAATCTGAAAGCTAACAACTATTTGTGCTACACAAGGAGAGGTGTTGATCTGTTCACAAGCAGAACTTGATTGGGAGAGGTTTCTCAGAAACAGTTAACTTCCAGTCTTTAAATTTAAAGCAAGCAAATCTAGTTGATCAGCGAATTACTATTGGGAATACATCAGGAAATGCAAGCCAAAAAAATTTCTGCCTACTTAAAATGAGGAATGAGGCATATGAATTTCAGTGCCAGAATAATGCTAGGTATATAGGTTATATATCACAACAACTGGCAGGTCAAATAGCATGCCCCTTTGGCTCAATAAATAGAGCACTGACCGTACCAACCAGCCTGAGCTTACAAAACTTAAAGCTTATAAAACATTAGATGTGATTCCATGATTTGACAACACTTGCCTAACGATGCCAGTTGTGCTAAGAATTCCAGTAACAACCAAGTTGAGATTAATCGGGCTTGCAGTACGGCTCATTTGTGTGTGCTGGAAGCCGCATATTCACACTCAGGCTGCGCCCTTGATAAACAGAATGTGGCACACATTGTGCCGTTTTCAAGTGGACAAAAGCTTGGAAGACAGCTATTCCCTGGTGTGTTCCCTATGGCAATGTCAAGACCAGAGCTGTCCTGCCTTGTATGAGGTCAAACATAAGCTTGGGTGTTAAATGTCCCTTGGTGCATTTTCCACAGCAATGTCTCTAAATATCAGCATGGTCTTTCCACGCACTATAGAGGGTTGTTCTGTTTGATATTTGGTATTCTTGCGATTGTGTCCTGATAATTGCAAGATGCAGAACTTTGGCAGCATCGCTTGTTGTTTATTAAACAGAAACAGTTTGTATTACTGTGATACATCAATTTTAGGTCAGAGTTCAGCTCAGGTAATCAGATATGAAGAAACCTCTTCAACTTACCCTTCATAATGTGATTTTCCCCTATTCGGGCTCTTGCATTTATAAAATAGAAAACTTGCGTACCTGACAAGACTTCAAACTTTCTGATTTTTTTTGAAGACTTCCAAGTTTTATAAAAGCATACATATTACTGTTCATTGACATATAGACTGTCTTATCTCATACAGAGTCTGCATTTCATCTGAAAAACTGTGATTTCAAGGAGGTATAAGGGCCAGTGATCAAAAACAAGAATTACAGAAGATTGTTCCTTTTTTGTCTAAATTCTGATACACCAGGACCAACTAGAATAGCTCAACAGCTGTACCCAGTGATGTCAGTTAACTATGAACAAAATTTGGGGAAAAATATAAGTATTACTGCTGAATGCTCTTGGGTGCAGTGGTAGTGTATGGGGCTAAAAAAACACTTTGTAAGGCATCTCTGGGCAGGTTGATTAGAAGAAAAAAATACCCAAAAAAAAGCTAAAGACCTGCAGATGCCGCAAATTAGAAACAAAATCAGAATCGCTGGAGAAACTCAGCAGGTCTGGCAGCATCTGTGGAGAGAAAGCAGAGTTAATGTTTTGGGCCCAGTGATGCTTCTGCTTTCTCTCCACAGACTCGGCCAGACCTATTGAGTTTCTTCAGCAATTTCCGATTTTGTTTCAGTTAACTATGAACCGATCAGAATTTGAATCTATGATCTGACCTGTGTGACTTACTGCCACACCGCATGGTGCTAAATTATGCTAAGCAATGCTTCCAATCAATTAACTTTTAATCAATAAATATGGCATCAAGGAGTATCATTGTCGGGCACAGCCTAGATATTTTCAATTTTTAGTAACTTGCAGTCAAAGAACTGAAATCAGATGAGGTCAAGACATCAGTTTTCTTCAATATGAGTGCATTTAGCTGATCACAAAATGGCAATGTAACTGTTCCAACTGCGAAAAAAAACAGTACAGTTCATTCTGCTGATTGAAAAGATGAATGATAAAGAGCCGTAGGCATAAAAGAAACAGAAAATTTGCGATATTTAATTAGCACTTTTAAAGCAATAAAATGTTCCAAGATGCTTCAGAACCTCTATAAAGAAAAATTTCACAAATGGCAATATTCTAGAAGATGGCTAACCGTTTGGTTAAAAAAGATAGGTAAAAAAGGTAGATAGAAAAGGGACGTCTTGGAGGAGAAGAGTAGAAGGGTTACAGAGAGTTTCAAGAATGGTCCTATGGAGCTGAGGGTTTTGGCAGTTAAAGGGTATGACCATCAATGGTAAACTGACTAAAATTAACAACGCACAAAGATTAGAATGAAAACAGAATAAGTATCTCAGAGGGTTGTGGTGGAATAGGAGATTACATAGATAGAGAGAGGTGAGACCATGAAGGGACTTTCAAAATAAAAAGGAGAATTTTCAAAGCAAACCACCATTTAACTGAAAACTAGTGTAGTTCAGTATGTACAAGGTTGATGAATGAAGTGAACAATGCACTTAAAAGGCACAAACAGAAGTTTTGGAAGGCCTCAAGTTTATACAATGTATACAACTGGAGGTCTGCCAGGAGGTCAGAATAGTAAAAGCTTGGAGGTGACAAAGGCAAGGATGAGGATTTCTTCAGCAGATGAGGACAGTTTGCTGATGTTACAGAGGGGTAGAAAAAAAAGGCAGCCTGAGTGATCTCAGTTTAAAGCAGCAGCTTAGTAGCCATATTACCCAGTCACTTTACTCACATATAGGAATTACAAAACGTGTTCCTTACTTCAACACTTTGCTCATCCATTTTCACTCTGTGCAGAGTTCGACAGACCTCGTAGGTATATCCAGGGACCAACGAAAAATCAATCTGCTAGTGCTGCACAACTGAAAAAGGACAAAGTCAGTTCTCCAGAGATTCGAGGACAAACATAATTCTAAAGAATGCGATTCGACTTCCTGTTGGTCAGAAGTGTCAATTTTAGCTGTATACAGGTTACATGCTTGGTCCTTGGCTGGAAAAGCAGTTTTCTTTATAGTGGGCCAAGCTATCAGCTATAGGCTGAAACCATTTCTAGACAGCACAGAAAGAGGCTGAGCCAAAGGAGTAAGGAAACAAATTGTCTGATACTTAAACCTTTGAGTTTATTTTTAAAAGAAAATTATGAGGTAACTCCTCTGTAGTTTTATCACAAGATTACATTTCAGTAAACCTCCCATACCTGGAAGTCAAAATAGTCCACATTCTGTTTAGAGTATACTGCCATGGGTAGCTAAAGCAATGCATTCTCCTACAAATTTGTGACCAATCACAGCTATTGCAAAGGTCCACCATTAAGTTCTGCATTTTAAGTAATTACCACAAATACAATACTCTCTTTGATTACATTTGAGCTACATACTAAATACCGTACTGTGAACTTATAACCTCTTGACAACAGAAAGCATTTGCTCCAGAGAACAATCCAAAATACTGACGATTTTTAAAAAAACTATAATTGACACCATGAATTTCAATGAAGGCTACTTTTTATTGAAATGCAAAATGCTTACAATGAAATTATCCATGAACTCTCACAAAGTGGGGAAGGGAGGGACTAAACTTCTCTCATTGATTAAGACAGTACTGCACAGCTGAAAAAAGCTGAGAGACACATCAGCTTTTTAAGAACAAAATGACCTTTACTCAAGGTTTGGCATTTCCTCAGTGGTGCCACTCACTGCAGTATTACAAGGTGAGAAGGCTACAATGTCAAAAGTAGAGATAATAGGTACTGCAGATGCTGGAGAATCCGAGATAACAAGGTGTGGAGCTGGATGAACACAGCAGGCTAAGCAGCATCGTAGGAGCAGGAAAGCTTGACGTTTCGGGCCTAGACCCTTCATCAGAAATGAGGGAGGGGAAGAGGGTTCTGAAATAAATAGGGAGAGAGGGGGAGGCGGATAGAAGATGGATAGAGGAGAGGATAGGTGGAGAGGAGGCAGACAAGTCAAAGAGGCAGGGATGGAGCCAGTAAAGGGGAGTGTAGGTGGGGGGTTAGGGAGGACATAGGTCAGTCCAGGGAGGACGGACAGGTCAAGGGGGCGGGATGATGTTAGTAGATAGGAGATGGGGGTGGGGCTTGAGGTGGGAGGAGGGGATAGGTGAGAGGAAGAACAGGTTAGGGAGGCGGGGACGAGCTGGGCTGGTTTTGGGATGCGGTTGGGGGAAGGGAGATTTTGAAGCTTGTGAAGTCCACATTGATACCATTGGGCTGCAGGGTTCCCAGGCTGAATATGATTTGCCGTTCCTGCAGCCTTCGGGTGGCATCATTGTGGCATTGCAGGAGGCCCAGGATGGACATGTCGTCTGAGGAATGGGGGTGGGTGTTGAAATGGTTCGCGACGGGGAGGTGCAGTTGTTTGTTGCAAACTGAGCGCAGGTGTTCTGCAAAGCGGTCCCCAAGCCTCCGCTTGGTTTCCCCGACGTACAGGAGGCCACAACGGGTACAGCGGATGCGGTATACCACATTAGCAGATGTGCAGGTGAACATCTGCTTGACATGGAAAGTCTTCTTGGGGCCTGGGATGGAGGTGAGGGGGGAGGTGTAGGGGCAGGTATAGCACTTCCTGCGGTTGCAGGGAAAAGTGTCGGGTGTGGTGGGGCTGGAGGGGAGTGTGGAGCGGACAAGGCAGTCACGGAGAGAGTGGTCCCTCCGGAAGGCAGATAAAGGTGGGGAGGAAAAAATGTCTTTGGTGGTGGGGTCAGATTGCAGATGGCGGAAGTGTCAGAGGATGACGCATTGGATCCAGAGGCTGGTGGGGTGGTACGTGAGGACAAGGGGAATTCTGTTCTGGTTTTTATTGCGGGGAGAGGGTTTGAGGGACGAGTTGCGGGAAATGCGGGAGACACAGTCGAGGGCGTTCTCGACCACTGAGGGGGGGAAGTTGCGGTCCTTGAAGAATGAGGGCATCAGAGATGTACGGGAGTGGAATGCCTCATCCTGGGAGCAGATGCAGCATAGGAGAAGGAATTGGGAATAGGGGATGGCATTTTTGCAGGAAGGTGGGTGGGAGGAGGTGTATTCTAGGTAGCTGTGGGAGTCGGTGGGCTTGAAATGGATTTCGGTTTCTAGGTGGTTACCGGAGATGGAGACAGAGAGGTCCAGGAAGGAGAGAGAGGTATTGGAGATGGTCCAGGTGAATTTAAGGTTGGGGTGGAAGGTGTTGGTGAAGTGGATGAACTGTTCGAGCTCCTCGTGGGAGCACGAGGCGGCGCCGATGCAGTCATCAATGTAACGGAGGAAGAGGTGGGGTTTAGGGCCAGTGTAGGTACGGAAGAGGGATTGTTCCACGTAATCTACAAAGAGGCAGGCATAGCTTGGGCCCATGCGGGTACCCATGGCCACCCCCTTTGTCTGTAGGAAGTGGGAGGAATTGAAAGAGAAGTTGTTGAGGGTGAGGACGAGTTCAGCTAAGCGGATGAGGGTGTCAGTGGAGGGGGATTGGTCAGTTCTGTGGGACAGGAAGAAGAGGAGGGCCTTTAGGCCATCTGCATGGGGAATACAGGTGTATAGGGACTGGATGTCCATAGTAAAAATGAGGTGTTGGGGACCGGGGAATTGGAAGTTCTGGAGGGGGTGGAGGGCGTGGGTGGTGTCCCGGTCATAGGTAGGGAGTTCCTGGACCAAGGGGGTGAAAATGGAGTCTAGGTAGGTGGAGATGAGTTCGGTGCAGGAGCAGGCGGAGACAATGGGTCGACCAGGGCATTTAGGTTTGTGGATTTTGGGAAGGAGATAGAAGCGGGCGGTGCGGGGTTGGGGAACGATGAGGTTGGAGGCGGTGGGTGGGAGGTCACCTGGGGTGATGAGGTTGTGGAAGGTTTGGGAGATGATGGTTTGGTGCTCGGGAGTGGGGTCATGATCCAGGGGGCGGTAGGAGGTGGTGTCGGAGAGTTGGCGCCTGGCCTCAGCAATGTAGAGGTCAGTGCGCCATACTACAACTGCACCTTCCTTGTCCATGGGTTTTACGGTGAGGTTGGGATTGCAGCGGAGGGCTGCACGTTCTGCGGTGGAGAGGTTGGAGTATTTGAGAGGGGTAGAGAGGTTGAGGCGATTGATGTCTCGACGGCAGTTGGAGATGAAGAGGTCAAGGGAGGGTAGGAGGCCTTGGGGTGGTGTCCAGGAGGAGGGCTTGTGTTGGAGGCGGGACAAGGGGTCAGTAGAGGGAGTGTTAGATTCACGGTTGAAGTAGTAAGCTTGGAGGCGGAGGCGGCGGAAAAACTGCTCAATATCCGAGCGTGAGCGGTATTTGTTGATATGTGGGTGGAGGGGAACAAAGGTGTGCCCTTTACTGAGAACTGACCGTTCATCCTCAGTAAGGGGGAGGTCTGGGGGGATGGTGAAGACTCGGCAGGGCTCAGAGTTGTCATCCTGTGAGACCGACATTACCTTGCACTTATCATTTTAGAATTGTGGTAACTTAAACAGCAATTCTGTCGTTGCCGCCAGATGGAAAAAGTAAATGATAGCAGCTCAAAAGATGTTTTGTTTAGAGTATACAAAACATGTCCTTTTATCGCCTTTATTCATTTCCAGGATGAGGGCATCTCTGGCTAGGCAGCATTTATTGCCCATCCCCAATTGCCCAGAGGGCAGTTAAAAGTCAACCACATTGCTGTGGGCCTGGTGTTACATGTAGGCCAGACCAGGTAAGGATGGCAGTTTTCTTCCTGGAAGGATATTAGTGAATCAGATGGGTTTTTCCTGACAATTGACAGTGGATTCATGGCCATCACTAGACTCTTAATTCCAAATTGTTTTTTAAAATTGAATTCAATTTCAACCATCTGCCATGGCAGGATTTTAACCTGGGTTCCCAAAACATTATTTGGGTCTCTGGATTAATAGTCCAGTGATAATACCACTAGGTCACTGCCTCACCCCAATCTGGAAGTGAATAATGGGCCTCGTGCATAAAGACACAATGTACAAACTTCTAGATAACAGAGGGATAAAAAAAGTATCCAACATCACCCTGATCCTAATGGCCACTTTCCCATACAGCTGCATCTAGTTGAGCATTGAACTTCAGCATGGAAACATCTGATGTCCCTACGTGCGGAGGTTCTACCCCTCCCTAGTATTGCAAAAGATGGGACTGGCCATTTTGCAGCAATACACTCCAAGAACTTGGAACACACCACATTATCTATCCATCATGAATCGGTCTATGCAGAAAATCACCTCTGACCAGAAGTCCATCAGACAGCGGTCGTCACACAACATACTCGAGGCCTTGGCAATACAATAGGATTTGGTAGGTCCTGTTGGATGGTTCCCTGAAAGGATTGTCAAAGTAACTTGGCAGAATGCCTCATTGCCAGAACTTTCAAACAAGTATCAAGATGTAGATTGACTGAAGGTGAGAAAGGCCCTTCCTGTCAAGTCCTTCCACAGAATTGAAGTATCAGCCCCTCAGCGCCTGGAATAAGGTTCTCTCAAAGTAAATGTAGTGTGGAACAGACTGTTCTCAACCTCCATGTGGAATGTGCCTTCGCAAAGAAGATCTAGAGAGAGATGCAGTAGTTTTGGATGAGGTTCACCCTCAGCAGCTCCATGATGCAGGATTCTGCTGTATGTCCTGTTCCTTGGAATGCACAGGCAAACATCATCTGGAAGATTATCAACTCAGTGAAAAATGCTCTTTGGTCTGCTCAAAACTTGTTGGTATTCCAGAGCACAGAGTTGTGTTTGACTGAGTGTCAATTGCAAAACTCCAGACTATGTGCCAAGGGGTGCAAGAAGGTTCGAGGCAGCCACTGCACAGACACAATAGGAAGTGAGCTTGTTCCCCAACGCCTCTCAGCTGTATTGTGCCAGGGACAGGCAGTGTAATACCCCCCTCAGTACCTAACTAAGAATGTACCGGGTACAGGGTAAATCAAGAGTATCAAAAGGGTATTATGATTCTCAGACTGAAACATGTAAAGTTGTCCATACAACATCAACTACACTTGCTATGGGTTTGTCATTTGACATGTTGTACCCTTAGGCTGCATACTTGTATTTACTGAAATATGAAGACTGTTACAATCATACATGCTGCATTTGCTTGCAAAGCCTTTAATATTCAAATTGAAGTCTGAAGTTCTCCAGCAAGAATGACAGAGCTAAATCCACGAGTTTCACGTTTAGTGGCAACATTAATTGGAGAATTCCCTGGCTAATACTTTTTTTCTTCTTTGAGGCTCTTGTACCAAATTGTTGCCACCCTTTGGCTTGTGTTTCACTAAGAATCAAAATAACAATTAAGTCCTACTCTATAAAAGTGAGAGCAATTAAATTGAATCTGCTTAGCAATTGAAGAAAGGATTGCCTTCATCCAACAGTTACAGGCGTTTTGTATTTGGTTTCATACAACCAAGTCGCTTGTTAGGGTAACCTTGCTTGTGCCATCTTCAATTGAGTAAGGAAAGCAGATTTCCTTCCCTAAAGGGCAAAAATCGAATCAGATGGGATTTTAGGATGGGGTTCTGATGTAGAATCCTACTGAGCTCAATGTTACCTGTTTCTCTCTCCACAGATTCTGCCAGACATGCTGAATTTTCCAGCACTTTTGGTTTGTACTGAAAATCTCCAATATTCGTAGAATGTTGCTTTTGTTTTAGGGTCCTTAGGATATTGAGGGTACTTGTTCACAAAACATAAAACTAGCACATAGGTGCAGCAAGCATTTAAAAAGCCTAATGGAATGTTGACAGTTATTTCAAGGGGTTGAAGTATAAGATGAAAGAAGTCTTACTGAAACTATGCGAAGTGCTGACAAGACCACATCTGGAGTGCTTCAAGCAGTTCTGGTCCTCTTATTTAGGGCAGAATCCTGGACAAGAAGACATACTGTCAAAATAAAGAGGTGCCAATTTAAGACTAATATGTACAGGAATTTCTTCTCTCAGGGTGGGGAGTATCTTTGGAACTCCTTGTGATGGAGAGCTAGAGGGTAGAGTTTTTGTGTATGTTTAAGACTGAGGTAGGTAGACTCTTGATCCATAAGGGAAATCAAGAATTATAGGGAAAAGGCAGAAAAGTGGACGAGGAATGTCAGATTAGCTATGATCCTAGTGAATGATGGAGCAGGCTTGAGGAGCCGAATGATCTATTTCTGTTTCTATCTCTTATGGTGGCAAAATTTCAAAGTTTGTAGGAACAACAAGAAAATGTAGTAAAGAAAGGAGGGTACAAACCATTGCAGGATGTAGACTGGTGAAATTGCAAAATAAAAAGCAGATGCAATATAAATGCAGCATAGTGTGAAGATTTGTGTTTTACAAGCATGAATGAAGGGAGGAAATATAAACAAAATTACACATTTTTAGAAAGGTTCAAGAACAGAGAAACCTGCAGGCTCACACACACAGATCTTTGAAGATGTGAACAAGTGGCAAAGGCTGTTAAAATGTGTACAGGACACATATCTTGACAGGAATAGAAAGCTGAAATGAAAACAAACAGATGATGGGGTGAGAGCTACTGCCCTTGACATCAAGGTAACATTTGAGGGTTTAGGCCCGAAACGTCGAGTTTTCCTGCTCCTATGATGCTGCTTGACCTGCTGTGCTCATCCAGCCCCATGCTTGTTATCTAACATTTGACTGGTGTTAGTGGGAATCAAGAGGAAAAGCCTCCACTGCTTGGAGTTATACCTAGCACAATGGAAGATGGCTGTGGGTGTTGGAGTCAATCATCTCAGTCCTAGATTATCACTACACAAGTTTTCAGGGTAGGGTCCTAAGCACAACCACCCTCAGCTTCTTCAAAGATCTTCCTCCATCACAAAGTCAGAGGTGGGAATGTTCATTGATAACTGCACAACGGTCAGCACCACTTACAACTGCTCAAATACTAAAGCAGTCCATGTCCACACACCAAAAGATGTGAAAACATCCAGGTTTAGGATGATAAGTGCCAAACAATGGCCACCTCCAGCAAAAGAGAATCTAATCATCACCCCTTCAGGTTCAATGGCATTGCAATCTCCAAATCCACTAGTATTAACACCCTGGGGAGCTACCACAGACCAGAAACTGTACTAGACCAGCAATATAGATACAGTGGCTACCACAGCCAGCAAGAAAAGTTAAGAATTCAAATAATAATTCATGTAAACCCTCAAAACACACAAAATCAAACAAGTGTGATGGATACTTCTTTACTTGCCTAGAGGGGTACAACTCCAACAACACAAGAACGTTGACATCATCCTGGAAAAAGCAACCCGCTTGACTGGCACCCCAACCAGCACATCCAACATTCAGTCCTCCCTGTCACAGACACACAGTGGCAGCAGCGTTCAACAAAATGCATAGTATTAGCTCACCAGGGCTCCGCTGACAGCACCTTCCAAACCCATGACCTATTCTGTCTAAAACAAGGACGAATGCAACAGATGCATGGGAAAACCACCACCTCAAGTCCACACTATCCTGAACTGCAAGTACGTAGATATCAAGGTGTAGAGCTGGATGAACACAGCAGGCCAAGCAGCATCATACGAGCAGGAAAGCTGACATTTCTGGCCTAGACCCTTCTTCAGAAATGGGGAAGGGGAAGGGGGTTCTGAAATAAATAGGGACAGAGGGGGAGGCAGATAGAAGATGGATAGAGGAGAGGATAGGTGGAGAGGAGACAGACAAGTCGAAGAGGCGGGGATGGAGCCAGTAAAGGTGAGTGTAGGTGGGGAGGTAGGGAGGAGATAGGTCAGTCCAGGGAGGACGGACAGGTCAAGGAGGTGGGATGAGGTTAGTAGGTAGGAGATGGGGGTGGGGCTTGAGGTGGGAGGAGGGGATAGGTGGAAGGACAGGTGAGGGAGGCGGGGACGAGTTGGGCTGGTTTTGGGATGCGTTAGGGGGAGGGGAGATTTTGAAGCTTGTGAAGTCCACATTGATACCATTGGGCAGCAGGGTTCCCAAGCGGAATATGAGCTGCTGTTCCTGCAACCTTCGGGTAGCATCGTTGTGGCACTGCACGAAGCCCAGGATGGACATGTCATCTGAGAATGGGAGAGGGAGTTGAAATGGTTCGCGACTGGGAGGTGCAGTTGTTTAGTGCGAACCAAGCGTAGGTGTTCTGCAAAGCGGTCCCCAAGCCTCCGCTTGGTTTCCCTGATGTAGAGGAGGCCACAACGGGAACAGAGGATGCAGGATACCACATTAGCAGATGTGCAGGTGAACATCTGCTTGATGTGGAAAGTCTTCTTGGGGCCTGAGATGGAGGTGAGGGGTGAGGTGTAGGGGCAGGTGTAGCACATCCTGCGGTTGCAGGGAAAAGTGCCGGGTGTGGTGGGGCTGGAGGGGAGTGTGGAGCGGACAAGGGAGTCACGGAGAGAGTGGTCCCTCCAGAAAGCAGATAAGGGTGAGGAGGGAAAAATGACTTTGGTGGTGGGGCCGGATTGCAGATGGCGGAAGCACCGGAGGATGATGCGTTGGATCCGGAGGTTGGTGGGGTGGTACGTGAGGACGAGGGGGATTCTTTTTTGGTTGTTATTGTGGGGAGGGGGTGTGAGGGAGGAGTTGAGGGAAATGCGGGATACATAGTCGAGGGCATTCTCGACCACTGGGGGAGGGGGGGAATGTTGTGGTCCTTGAAAAACGAGGAGATCTAAGATGTACGGGAGTGGAATGCCTCATCCTGGAAGCAGATGCGGCGGAGGCGAAGGAATTGGGAACGGGGGTGGCATTTTTGCAGGAAGGTGGGTGGGAGGAGGTGTATTCTAGGTAGCTGTGGGCATCAGTGGGCTTGAAGTGGATATCAGTTTCTAGGTGGTTGCAGAGAGGTGCAGGAAGGAGAGAGACGTATTAGAGATGGTCCAGGTGAACTTAAGGTTGGGGTGGAAGGTGTTGGTGAAGTGGATGAACTGTTCGAGCTCCTCGTGGGAGCACGAGACGGCGCCGATGCAGTCATCAATGTAACGGAGGAAGAGGTGGGGTTTAGGGCCAGTGTAGGTACGGAAGAGGGATTGTTCCATGTAACCTACAAAGAGGCAGGCATAGTTTGGGCCCATGTGGGTACCCATGGCCACCCCCTTTGTCTGTAGGAAGTGGGAGGAATTGAAAGAGAAGTTGTTGAGGGGGAGGACGAGTTCAGCTAAGCGGATGAGGGTGTCAGTGGAGGGGGATTGGTCAGTTCTGCGGGATAGGAAGAGGCGGAGGGCCTTTAGGCCATCTGCATGGGGAATACAGGTGTATAGGGACTGGAAGTCCATGGTAAAGATGAGGTGTTGGAGACCAGGGAATTGGAAGTTCTGGAGGAGGTGGAGGGCATGGGTGGTGTCACGGACGTAGATAGGGAGTTCATGGACCAAGGGAGAGAAAATGGAGTCGAGTTAGGTGGAGATAAGTTCGGTGGGGCAGAAGCAGGCAGAGACAAGTGTCCCCCTATCGCATCCCAAAACCAGCCCAGCTTGTCCCCGCCTCCCAAACCAGTCCTTCCTCTCACCTATCCCCGCCTCCCACCTCAAGCCCCACCCCCAGCTCCTACCTACTAACCTCATCCCGCCCCCTTGACCTGTCCATCCTCCCTGGACTGACCTATCTCCTTCCTACCTCCCCACCTACACTCACCTTTACTGGCTCCATCCCCGCCTCTTCGACCTGTCTGTCTCCACTCCACCTATCTTCTCCTCTATCCATCTTCTATCCGCCTCCCCCCTCTCTCCCCATTTATTTCAGAACTCCCTTCCCCTCCTCCATTTCTGAAGAAGAGTCTAGGCCCAAAACGTCAGCCTTCCTGTTCCTCTGATGCTGCTTGGCCTGCTGTGTTCATCCAGCTGTACACCTTGTTATCCCCCATTTCCTAGGCACACTGGGTGCACTAGCGGATTCATCACTAATTCCCGAATTAATGCAAGGCTCAGTGCAGACAGTACGGGCTGGGTAGGCACAAAGCACAACATAATGCTCTTTTTTTCTGTTTTAGCAACACAATCCTTCCTGAGCAGCAGAGAACACCCCAGTGCACATGCAATGAAAATTGATTACTAACACTGAAACTGGTCTACACTGGAAGAAAAAGATGGAAATCCACATTCCTCGGCTGTACCACAATTGTATAAAACAATTAAACATAACAGTTGAACTCACAAGCAGTCGTCCCATTCAGGGTAAAGCGCAATAATGATGCTGCTAGCCCCTGGTCAGCGTCACTGCGGCTTTTATGGTTCCTGTGAAAAGTAACGTTATCCGTAAGGTCTGTGTATGAGTGTAGGGGGATGTATGTAGGCCTCTGGGTTTGTCGATCTGCGGCCTACAGTGGTTGCACAGTAAAACCACTGACCGGCAGCGGCAGATCCGGTCGCTCCTGAGTGTCGCCCCTTACCACTTTTCAACTGTTTTGCTGTTTATTTTTCCTCCGCATCTCTGTCACATTATTTTCTTCTTCATCCTCGACTAGATTATTCATTCACCGATCGCTGTTTTGTTTCTTTTGCGCCTCTCATGACTTTTTTCCCCCCTCCCCCAACTCCGCGCCTCTTCAAATCGGCATGCGACCGTTTGGTCACCCGGGAGACGAGGCAGCCAATCAGGAAGCGATCAGATCGATACCCGCCCCCCCCCTCCGTGGGGTCACGCCCACTTCCCGTTACAACATGTGGGGCGCCGCAGGCACACGGCCCAATCAGTCATCAGGCCCGCTCTTGGCTAATCACAACGTACTGCTGTTTAGCAACATCAGGCTGTATAGAGATAAAAGGTACTGCAGATGCTGGAGAATCCGAGATACCAAGCATGGGGCTGGATGAACACAGCAGGTCAAGCAGCATCATAGGAGCAGGATCAGGGTCTCTGATCTCTGATGAAGGGTTTAGGCCCGAAACGTCAAGTTTTCCTGCTCCTATGATGCTGCTTGACCTGCTGTGTTCATCCAGCCCCACGCTTGTTATCTCAGGCTGTTTAGCACGTACTCTCTTCTCGGCCCCTTCTGACCAGAGGAGTTATCGCGATAATTTTAGGCCGTTTCCCATAGCTACTGTGTGTCCTAGGCTACTAGCGGACAGGAAGGAATACAGTCCTTAACAACGAAGCGCGTGCAGCCCAGCTGGTGAAAGATATAATGAGACTCAATCCACCTTGTTACCGGAACTAAATTTCAAAAAGACTTAATTTTCAAGGAGGATTTACATTTCCTTAAGCTTGCGAAGAGGGTGATGTGTTTTCCTTTTTCCTCCCGGAGAGTCGTACTTAAAGCCAAACGTTTTGCCTGTCTCTTTTTCCACAGATGCTGCTGAGTTTCTCCAGTACTTTTTTTTTCATGTCCGATTGTAAATCCATTTCATTACGTTATAATAAAAACAAGGTACTGGCGGGTGCTGGAAATCTTAAATAGTTTTAATTTATTCTATTAATAAGTAGTTTCAGAATAAGCGTTCCGATGTAGTCAATATCGGGCTGGAAACGTTACCTCCTTTTTTCTCACCATAGATACTTTCAGACCTGCTAGATTGTCCAGCGTTTTTTGTTTTTATTTCGGATCTCCAGCATCCGCCGTATTTTGCTTTTAACCAGTGTTCAGTTGCCAACAGCAATTAATGCGGAGATTCATTACAGAACATTACGAGGATGTCGCGTACACCTTGGCACACCTGAGTTTTTCAGAGCCTTTTGATAAATACGCTTAGAACCACAATCACTGGAGTAAAGGAAAAATATTACACATCTCCTGACAGAAGGTTAAACAGATCATAAATCCAAGCGACAAAAGTATTTGGCGGTACTTGTCGTGTATTTCTGAGTCCTATAGACTGGGCAGGCCAAATTCAAGCTCTGTGGAGCATGAGCTGTTCTGGAAACAGGCTCTACAATTATCATTGCCTATTTCTCTTTTGTGTCATAATTGTCAGTCAGGTGAGGTACCAGAGGTCTGCAGGTACCTGTGTGCATGAATCAGTGCCTTTAGGATAAGAGTGAATAAAATAGCAGACGATGGAAAGATTTTAAAAGCTGAAAAATCCTCACTTATCTCAAACTTTCCTGAAAATACCAACCTTTTAATGATATATTTTTAATCAGTGTTAACAATGTGAATATAATGTAGATAAACACCAGTACTACTTTTAACATTAACCTGTTAATGTTATTAATGTTAATTTATCAATGTTAATTATCATCACAGTGTCCCCAGCCTTGGCTTAGTGTTACTTGTTACTGAATTGGAAAGTGATGAGTTCCGAGTCCCACTCTAGAGAAATGCGCCTACAATCACATTTGATACCCAACTGCAATATAGAAGGAGCGCTGCACTGTCGGCGATGTCTTCTGTTGCACGAGTTGCTAAATCTAAGCTTTTTCCATCCCCTCAGATGGCTTAAAATAGACGGGGGAGGTCCTCCAAACCAACATTTACCCATCAATCAACATTTAAACCAGCTTAACTGCTCCCCCTGCACCCACCTTACTGCACAAATTGGCTGTAGCCATTTCATAGCCTACAACAGTGACCACACTTCATGCATTATAGTCATTAGAGTCATCTAGCATGGAAACAGGCCCTTCAGGCCAAGCTGGCCCATGCTGACCATGATGTCCATTCAGCTAGTTCCAATTGCCCGCATTTGGTCGATATCCATCTCAACTCTTCCCACCCATGAATCTATGCAAATAGTTTTTAAATGTTGCTATTGTACCTGCCTCAACCACTTTCTCTGGCAGCCCATTCCATACACGCACCACTCTCTGCGTGAAGAAGTTGCCCCTTAGGTCCTTCTTAAATCTTTCCCCTCTCACCTTAAACCTATGCTCTCCAGTTTTCAATTCCTCATCCCTGGGAAAGAGACTACATGCATTCATCCTATCTGTGCCCCTCATGATTTTATACATCTCGATAAGATCATCCCTCATTCTCCGATGTTCCAAAGCCTATCCTGGCCAACTTCTCCCTATCGCTAAGGCCTACTATGGGTGGCATGGTGGCTCAGTGGTTAACACTCCTGCCTCACAGCGCCAGTGACCAGGGTTCAATTCCACCCTCGAGTGACTGTCTGTCTGGAGTTTGCACAATCTCCCCATGTCTGTGTGGGTTTCCTCCAGGTGCTCCGGTTTCCTTCCACTGTCCAAAGATGTGCGGGATAGTTAGATTGGCCAGGCTAAATAGCCCATAGTGTTCAGGGATGTGTAGATTAGGTGGGTTTATAGGGGTGTGGGTCAGGGTGGGAGGCTCTGCGGGTCGGTGTGGACTTGTTGGGCCGAAAGGCCTGTTTCCACACTAGGTAATTCTATGATTCTATTGTTTCATTACATTCGGAATGTTCTGGGGAATGAAAGATACCTTATAAATGCAAGCTCCTTCAATCATGTATGTGACAAAAAAAATTGTAGTTTATAAATCATTCAGATCGATCCAGAATTTATTTCAGGTTGCTGTGGCTGAGATATAAAATGTTCGCAGGGGATAAAAGTCTGTTGAACTAGAGTTAGTCATTCATCTTGACACATATATGCCAGCGGCTTCTCCTGGCAATTGGTGGCAGCAGCAGCTGCAACAAAGGTGGAGCATGTTTCCAGAGGAGACAAGAAAAACTGCAGATGCTGGAATCCGAGGCAGACAAACAGGAGGCTGGAAGAACACAGTAAGCAGGGCAGCATCTAGAGGAAAGGCACAGTCAACGTTTTGGGTATTACCCTTACCTGAAGAAGGGTAATACCCGAAATGTTGACTGCTGCTTTCCTCCAAATGCTGCCTGGCTTACTGTGTTCTTCTGGCCTCCAGTTTGTCTACCATGACTCCGCAGGAGGTTGACAGAGTCTCCAGGCCAGGCCAGGGCTCGGTCCAGGAAGATAGCACTTTTAAGGTCTGGATGTTTTCCTTTTCTTTTAGCTGTTTCTTTTATTCTTTTGCTTATTTTTAAAATTCTGCTTTTGTATTTTAAGATGGCACCAGAGAATGGCAATTTTGTAAACTTTCCACTGTACTCCTATATTCCTGTGCTTGATAAAATCTAATTCTAACAATGGTTTGGTGTTAAGGCTTGATCAGAAGCTATTCCAATCAAGTTTATTGTTTAATTTTTAACTGTGAACAAAGGTGAACTTGCAAACTTGTTGAATTGCAGCCAGAGATTGGTGTTCACACTTTACCTACTTAAGTGCCATAAATTATTTATATTATAATTTCCTGACCTTCAAAAGACACTTAAAGCTAAAAGCTGAACTTCAGTGGAAATCTGCCCTCTATGAGCCCAGAAGAATTGTACATCTTTTGTAATAGCAATAAATTGCAGGGGGAGTGGGTTTCAGTATATCTTAAGTTTCCTATTAACCTGCCTGTTTCCCCCTGTGTGAGAGCCTCTGCGGAGTGAATCATCCACAACATTTCCCATCAGAGACTTGATTTCAAAGTTACTGGAACTGACTTATAAAGACTGAGCACTTCTATTGTTTTGAAACTATTTATGCAGTAAATCTACTGTTGAACTTCTAATTTCTTGTTGTGTGCTTCTACTTATATGTAGTTAATCTGTTTGAATTATTAGCTAAAATTACTCATTTAGCTCAAACACAGACATTTGACAATGTGGAATAAAACATGGAAATACTGGATGGGTCAGGCAGTTTCTGTGGAGAAGGAAATAGGGTTAACCTTCCATCAGATTTTTCTAGCTCTCCACAATGCTGCCAGATCTGATGAGTACTTCTAGCGTTTTTTTCTTTAAATTTCAGATGTCCAGCATCACGGTATCTTGCTTTTCTATTAGAACATATGAATAACAAACAGCAGTAGGCCTGTCAGCCCCTCAAGCCTGCTCTGCCATTCAATAACATCATGAGTGATCTAATTTTAGCTTCAACTCCACATGTCCAGTCTTTAACTTCCATCCCTATAACCATTAACTCTAGGAACAAATTTTGTATTATCATTCATTTCAGAAATATAACATGCTGTGGTTATCATTCTATTGTTTAGAAGAAATAAATCACTTTTTTTTTCTTTATTCATTCACAGGATGAGGGTGTCACTGGCTAAGCAGCATTTATTGCCCATCCCTAATTGCCAAGAGGGCAGTTAAGAGTCAACCACATTGCTGTGGGTTTGGAGTCACATGTAGGCCAGACCAGGTAAGGATGGCGGTTTCCTTCCCTAAAGGACATTAGTGAACCAGATGGGTTTTTCCTGACAATTGGCAATGGATTCACAGTCATCATTAGACTCTTAATTCCAGATATTTATTGAATTCCAATTCCACCACCTGCCGTGGCAGGATTCAAAACCAGGTCCCCAGAACACTATCTGGGTCTCTGGATTGACAGTCCGGTGATACCACTCAGCCATTGCCTCCCCTGTTACAAGATTCTTTGAAAAAGACAAAATAGATCAAGCACATTTTAAAAAAAACAGGATTTCATTCCAAAACAGGTCAAAGAGCTCAAGAGAGAAGTCATGTTCAACTTGAAACATCAATTCTGTTTCTCTCTCCACGGATGCTGCCAGACCTGCTCAGTTTCTTGTGGGGTTTGATTTTCCTTCAGACTTTCACATTAATGGTATTTTGGTTTTGGTTTTATTTTTAGTTTAAGTTCAAGTTCAGGATTTTCTTTTTTGTTTTAAATTCCTTAGATTCTTCCTAGTCTCAGCATGGCTTAGGACTCTTGTCGATCAAACTCTTAGCTCTGATTTCAAATTAGATTCCAGGACTCAAGCATATAGCCTACCCTGACATTATACTACAGAATGAGCTGCCAGAGGAAGTAGTGGAGGCTAGTATGATTACAACATTTGAAAGACATCTGGATGGGTATATGAATATGAAGGGTTTAGAGGGATATTGGCCAAAAGCTGGCAAATGGGACAAGATTTATCTGGTATGTCTGGTCGGCATGGATGAGTTGGACCGAAGGGCCTGTTTCCGTGCTGTACATCTCTGACTCTGAGAAAGAATGAAACATTCTTTGCAATCTCCAGAATTCCAAATTTCTTTACATCCAATTAAGAATTTTGAAATGTACTCGTAATGTAGGAAATGCAGCAAGCTCATAAACACCAACAGGCTCACCACTGGGGAATTCATTTCAGTGATGTCGGTTCATAGATGCTTATTGGCTCAGGACCACAGAAATAACTTTTTTTCTTCAAATAACAACATGGGATGTTTCACATCTAACTAAGAGGAGCCTGCAGTTCCTGGGTTTGCCAATATCTCTGAAATGCAGTACCTCTGACAATGTAACATTCCCTCAGGAATGAGGTGTCAATTATGCTCAGGGTCTCCAGAAAGGGAAATTAATCCACATGGGTGAGGGTGGTGCCAATTTAATTTTTCTCTATTCTTTGATGGAAGTGAGTGTCACTGACATGGCCAGTATTTTTGCCCCATCCCTAACTGTCTTTGAATTGAATGGCTTGCAGTTCCATTTCAGAAGGGATTTAAGAGTCAACTACATTGCTGTGATTCTGAAGTCACATGTAGACCAGATCAGGTAAAGACAAAAGGAAATTAGTGAAATAAAAGGGGTTTTTATCTAAACTGATGGTCATCATGGTCAACATCACTGAAACTATTTCACTATCCCAGATGTATTTCTTAATTGAATTTAAATGAGCATTAGACTGCACCTCTGGATTACTGGTACTGTGAAATCACCATGGTCTCCTCTCAACTGATCCACAGATGACAGTATGAACTGAAACACTGTCTCATTATTGTAAAAGGTTATAGTTTTGATGAGATATTAAATTGAGGCTCTATCTCACCAATTAGATACACTAAACAAAGTGCAGTTTTATGGCAAACTTTCCTGGTTAAACATTCCTCAATAAATAGCACCAGAAACCACTTTGCCAATCATTAATTTCACTGTTGTTTATAGGGATCACTCTGTGTTCAACAATGGCTGTGACATTTGCTGACATTGGCACTTCCTGATTTCAGGGCTTGATTAAAATTCTTTCTCCTGAATGCTTAGCATTTGATATGTGTATCAGAGCAGCAGATGCTGTTCTAACTCAAGTTAACTTGAGTTATTATCTGGGTTATATATGTAGAAGCCAAGTTTCCAATGTTGCGTAAAACCTGGGTTTTTAAACATTGTTAATATAAAGCATAAAAGGTAGGAACATGTTCCAGCTATACTGCAGACATCTGGCTGTACGAGGTCAAAAACACAGCAAACAACAAGTTACATTTATACACTTCTTTAAAATAGTATAACAGCTGCGAAGCACAACATAGGAACGTTTTCAAACAGCTTCACGGCTCTGCCACTTAAGGAGATATTAGGGCATATCAGTAAAAGCTTGAACAAAGACAAAGATTTTAAGGTGCATCGTAAATGAAGAAGGAAACATTCCGTGATACACAAGAGGGCAGAATTGGAGAACAGATATTTACAAAAACTGCAAATAGGAAGGGAGGGAGAAGCCATAGAAGGATTTGATCACAGAATGAAAATTTAAAATTGAGGTGTTGCTTAACTGGGAACCAACAAATCCGAGTACATCGGGGTGATGGGTAAATGGGATACAGCCAGCAGAATTTCAATTAGCCTTACGTTTATGGAAGTTGAGAGGCTAGCCAGGAGTGTGTTGGAACAGTCAAGTCTACAGTAAAGGCACGAATGAGGAATTCAGCTGTTTAGAAACTGTGGGAGGCAGTTTAAATGACAGTCCTAGTGATGGCAGGATATGCTATAGCAATCTTACCCCGGGCACCAAATTTGACACCCAAGATTGTGAACATTCTGGTTTGGTTTCAGACAGAAGCCAGGGAGATGAATGATGCGGCTCGAGCATAGATTTTGCAAAAGGAACTGAACAGAATGGGTTTGATCCTTCCAATACAATATTGAGCTGGAAGAAATTCTGCTCATCTAATGTTGGATAAGCAGTCAAATAATTTAGAAACAGTGGATATGGAAAATTTTAATAGAATCTAATTAGCTTAATTTATTTCAAATCATCTTTATACATACATGACAACTTGTGTATAGAAGTAGATTATCTGAATTATACTTTTACACAAGCTTTTTCTAATTAATTCAAATACAATGTTGAGGTTAATTAGTATAAAATATTGCACATTATCACACAAAGTAGTCAGGCCTTTGGAATTATTAATGGAAAGGTAATAAAATTACAGTCAAACATCATGTCTTAGATGCTGATTCTATTTCCCTCTTCAGCTACTTGTTTGGATTGAAACCATCAGAACCAGTTGAGCATCTTCAGAATGCATAGAAGAAAAGGATGAACTTATGTTTATGTACTGCCTTTCACAATTTCACAACGTCCTTTCAACCAACAGAATATGTTTAGCGTTGTGACAGCAGGGAGCTGTCACAGCAAGATCCCACAAACCACATTTTTAAAAATTTCACTTGTGCTACATGGACATCACTAGCTGGGCCAGCATTTACTGCCTATCCCAGTTACCTTGAGAAGATGGTCGTGAGCTGCCTTCTTGAACCGCTGCATTTCACGTGCTTCAGGTAGACCCACAATGTTGTTCGGGAGGGAATTCCAGGATTTTGACCTAGCAACAGTGAAGGAACAGCGATATATTTCCAAGTGAAGGTGGTGAGTGGCTTGGAGAGAACCTGGCAGGTGGCGCTGTTCCCAAATATCCACTGCCCTTGACCTCTAGATGGAAGTGGTTGTGGGTTTGGAAGGTGCTAAGGATCTTTGATGAACTTCTGCAGTGCCTCTTGTAGATAGTACCTAGTGCTGCTCCTGAGCGTCAGTGATGGCGAGAGCTGATGTTTGTGGATATGATGTCAATCAAGCTGCTTTGTCCTGGACGGTGTCAAGCTTCTTGAGTGTTCTTGAAGTTGCACTCATCCAGACAATTGGGGAGTATTCCAACACGCTCCTGACTAGTGCCCTGTAGATGGTGGACAAGCTTTGGGGAATCAGGAGTTGAATCACATTGTTGGGTATATGCCAGGGTTGCAGCTATACTGGAACAGCTTGGCTAAGGGTGCAACAAGTTCTGGAGCACACATCTTCAGTACTATTGCCAGAATGTTGTCAGGACTCATGGATAGTATCCAGAACTTCCACCGTTTCTTGATATCACGTGGAGTGGACTGAATACAATGAAGACTGGTATCTGTAATGCTGGGAACCACTGGACGGGGTGGAGATGGATCATCCACTCGGCACTTCTGGCTGAAGACTATTGCGAATGCTTCAGCTTTATCTTTTGCACTGATGTACTGGGCTCTTCTATTATTGAGGATGGGATATTTGTGAAGCCTCCCCCTCCGGTGAGTTGTTTAATTGTCCACCACCATTTGCAACTGGATGTGGCAGGACTACAGAGCTTAGATTGGATCTGTTGTTTGCGGGATTGCTTAGCTGAATCGATCACTTGCTGTTTATGCTGTTTAACACGCAAGTGGTGCTGCTTGGTAGCTTCACCAGGCTGACACCTTTTTTTTTTAGGTATGGCAGATGCAGCACATGGCATTGCCTCCTGAACTCTTCATTGAACCAGGATTGTTCTCTGGTTTGACAGTAATTGATGATGGCTTGATCTGATAAGATAATCTGATTTAGTGAAAGTGGTTGTGGGATAAAGCCCAGCTCTTCTTCAAAGTGGATGTTTTGTGTTCAGCTCAGAAGGCAGGTGGGATGTCATTTTAATATCTGATCTACAAGAAAGCCTCTATTAATGCAGCACTGTCTCAAAACTAAACAGGCATCAGTTTGGATTTTCTGCTCAAATGTTTCAAGTGGGATTTGAGCCCCACAACGTTCGGAGTCTGAGGTGAGAATCAAATATAACATACCCATCATCAAGACAATCTCCATCCACCAGTGGTTCAGTCACTAATCTCAATTCCTACATCATGAAATACAATATTGATGGTTTCATCACATTAAACCTGAACCTTCCAATACTTGTTCTGGTAAATCCATGTAACCTATGACTGATCCAGATCTCCAAGGCCTGTGTCTCATCAAAATCCCATACATTACTCAACTCTCCCCATTTATTCCACAGCTTTGGATTTCTGATTTTCAAATCTCTTCATTCGTTCCACCTTTCTCCTTACACGTTCTTTCACCCATCAACCCAGCATAACACCATGAGACATAGGAGCAATAGCAGGCCTCTTGGGCCAAGTCTGCTCTGTTGTTCAATGACTGATCCAATGATCCTCAACTCCACTTTCCTGCCTTTTCCACACAACCATAACCAATTAAAAACCTGTCTCAGCTTTGACTATCCTTAACAACCCAACAAAGAATTCCACAGATTCACTAGCCTCAAAGTGAAGAAATTCTTCCATATCTCTGTCTTAAATGGGTAACTCCTTACTCTGAGATTATGTCCTCTGGTCCTAGACTCGCCCAGAAAGCAAAATTATCGTTCAGCATCAACTCTGTCAAGCCTCCTAAGAATCTTATGTTTCAAAAAAGTCAACTATCATTCGTCTAAACTTCAATGAATCCAGGGCTAACCTAGGCAACTTCTCCTCATAAGAAAACCTCTCCAGCCTGGGATCAATTGCGTGAACCTTGTCTGGACTGCTTCCAGTCAGTATATTTCTCCTTGGGTAAGGAGACCAGAACTGTTAACAGTATTCAAGCTGTGGTCTGACTACTGCCTTGTATAATTTTAGCAAAACTTCCCTATTTTTATATTCCATTTCCTTTAAAATAAAGGTCCATATTCCATTTGCCTTCCCTATTACCTGGTGAATTTATATGCTAGCTTTCTGTGACTGATGTACAAGAACTCCCACATCTCTCTCTCTCCTCCCTAGCTTCCTAACAGTATTTCTCCACTTAAATAACAATAAGCACTTCTATTCTTCCTGCGAACCTACATAACTTCACATTTTCCTATATTATATTCCGTCTGCCAAGATTTTACCCACTCACTTAACCTGTTTATATCCCTCTGCAGACTTTTAGTTTCATCCTCGTAACGTGCCTACCCACATATTTTTGTGTCATCTATAAACTTGGCTATAGAACATTCATTTCCCTTACCCAAGTCACTGGTAAATATTGTAAAAAACATGTTTCCTTGAGCATCTAATTTAGTTCCAATCAGTCCATCCATTGTAGTAATGGTACAGCATTCAGCTATTCTTCCACTGAACTCACTTTTCTTCCCACATTCAAGGTGTTCCCAAACTTACTTCCTTTCTCAGTGTAAGCAGAACATTCACATTCCTGCTCCAGGCAGGATTCAAAAAGCTGGGATGGAAGTCTCATTTATGTCTGTGTTTAATGTGTTTGTTCCCATGGTTCCTGGTGAGTTTGCAGCTACAAGGCTGCCATTGACATGAAGCACTCAGATAGGAATGGGATGGTTGATGTGAGAAAGTGAAATAATTACTACATTGCTACGATATTGCATACTCAGAAGTTGGGCCCAATGCACACTGTTAGCACAGAATTTAAGTAACTTTATGCGGTGTCAAACTTATCTACTTGAAATAAAAAAACAAAGTGCTAGGGAAACTCAGCAGGTCATATGATGAACTCAGCAATATGATGATATTGCTTGTTTTTTTTCCCCTTTGCTGATCAGAAAGTTGAGTCAATGCTCCCTGGCTTTGAGCTTAAAAGAAATAATCCATGCAGCATCAGTGAAGAGAGAAACAGAGTTAAGGTTTTTGAATCCAATATAACTCTTCTTCGGACCTGTATTCACAGTATTTTGCTTTTACTTGAGCATTCTCTACATGAATTGGTGCGTTTATGTTACCATAAGATGTCTAAAGCAGAAAATGCTTCATTCCCCAGTAGTCACCTCCCTCAGAGTGAGCAGAAACTCTTCCTTGGAGGGGCAAGTATGTAAGATGGTGGAAGTTGAGATAGTTTTCAAAGCAGGTCAGGAGGAGCTGTTAACTGAACTAATGAAAAAACCTTTTCCATGCAGCCAGTCGTTATGATCTGAAACATACTGCGTGGGAGCGTGGAAAAGGCAGATTCAATCAAAGGAAATTGGACTCATATCTGTAAAGGACAATTATGCTGGGTTACAGGGAAAAAGATGGGGGTAATTGCACAAGGTGCACTGCTCTCTGGAGAGCTATTGCAGGTATGATGGGCCGAATGACCTAATTCTGCACAGTAACAATTCAATGACACAGACAGAGAGGCTTCACGCACCAGATCACTCATTCCACTCAGGAAGAATGCAATCAGTTCACTATGTAGCAAAGTAGCATCAATAATTTGCATTTAAAAAAGCACCCTTAATATAACATATCTCAAGATGTTTTCCAAAAGCAATTATGGAACAAACTTTGATGCCAATCCACAAAGTAGTAAGTACAAACAGGTTGGGTTTTTAACAATTTCTTAAAGGAGAGGTACAGAGATTTAGGGAGTAATTCCAGAGCTGAGGGTGAAACAGATGAATTTGGGAAAGCATGAGAGGTGAGAGTTGGAAGTGCCCAGAGATCTTTGGAGGGTTATTGAGATGGAGGATTACAGTGGCAAGGAATGGGCAACATCATTCAATCACAGGGTTGAGTAATTTTAAAATTGAGGCATTCCTGAAACAGGAGCCAATCCGCATCAACTGAGTACAGCGGCTGATGAGTGAACCAGACTAGGTGCAAGTCTGGATATGGACTTGGGGTTTGTGGATTAATGAAGGTGGCAAAAAAAATCATAGAATTGTGCATATATTGCAAGATTTTAAACTCCCTCCCTCACCCAGTAAAAACCCCGGAAGGGTGAAGAACACACTTCCATCCCCTCCCCAACAATCAGCAAGTCAAATATTTGGGCGTTGCTTTTGTGACAGAAGTGCTTTCAGCTGAAATGCTTTGAAGCAGTTGCCTGGCAACACAGAGTGTCAAAAGGAACAGGTTGAAGTCATGCTCCAGCAGCACCATAGATAGGACAGTGGCTGCACTTCATTTTAATGTCATCCCCTGGATGACAAAATATGCCCATTCTCGATCACTGGAGAGAACAGTCCATACAGAACATCTGTTACCTGGTTAGTAGGTGACTAGTGAATGAAATATGGGAGCAGAGTAACACTGAACACGTACAGACAGCTCCTCTTATGCTCCAAGAACTTGTTAACAGCTGAGATCTTTTGCAACTTTAAAACACCATTATATTTGTGATTGGGAGATCATTATTTACCAACTCACTGCACAACATCAAAAGTCTAACTGGAGATTTTGGACAAAGTGGGTATTTAGTTTCTGGCAACAGAGGAACTAAGGGCGTATTAACATAAGCACTCGCGTTACGAAGAGATCTCTCAGATAATCAGTTAACCCAAAGGATTTTCATACCATTTGCCAGGTGTTTGCACCCTTCTCTAGGTAAGATAAGCTTGACAGCAGCTCACAGTGCTGAGGCAGACAGGAGGGCAGCACAAGTTCGAGTGCTGCAGCAATGAATTGCACTTAGTGCTGGAATAAGAGCAGTCTGTGTATGAATCCAATGGCTCTGTAAAGGAGCGAAAAGCTTGCATTCACCTGACAATGTACTTCTCATAACCTCTGGACAATCCCAATGACAGCCAACGGAAATGAAATTATCATTGTAATAGAGTAAAGCTGGCATGCAATTTGCACACAGCAAGGTCCTGCAAACAGAATTTGCTAATGACCAATTAATCTGTTTTGTGTGACATTGATTGAAGGATGAACACTGGACAAAATACCCTTCATCTTCAGATAGTGACACAGGGTCTTTAATATCCACTTGAGGGGGCAAGCAAGGCATTGGTTTAACATTTCATCCGAATGCAGGTCCAACATCAGTGCTGAACGATCAGCCGAGAATTTCCGTTGAAGTGCGACTTGAGTCTAAAATCTCCTGCCTGAAGAGGAAATTGTACCCATCAGCTGTTCTACGCATTGTATAAACAGAAGGAAAACTGTAGCTCAAGCATCGAGTTGGGGACAAACAGTGAGCGATTGGGAGGGTTTACAGGCAGAAGGGGAGTAAAAAACTTTAAGACAATTTCTATTATTAAACTCGTATTTTTTTTTGCTCCTTGTGTCTGTAGTATGAATTGTGCTGGGGGACAGCTACAGGGCTGATTAATATTTAGTACAGAATAATACCAGGAGACCACATCATATCCAGTACTAGCTGGGCTAGTTCTGGGAGCTTCCCCCTTGCATTGCCCCATAGTGAAATCATGGCAAATGCCATAATTAGCACCCCTCAGACAACGAGTACACCGGTGATGCAAGAGGATTTCATCGTACCATGTTGAATTTATTTAAAACCTGCTCTCTCTCTAATTTGTAGATGTTTAATTAGTATTATCTGATAATTAAAAAGTTTTCTAGCTAATATACTGCTTTTATTTTAGCAGCTCAAACGAACTTTTGGGGTAATTTAGTTCAGGTTTCCATTGGTAGAACAACTTTGAATTACCAGAAGGACTGTAAGGGTAGATTCTGCATCAGCGCATCCAATTCTCCCCTCCAGGCTTCTGCCAAGTAATGTTTGCAAAATTTAACACGTAATTGCATCTGAGCAAAATATCCCCAAACATGCGTGACATGCTCATTCTGTGACCGGATTTAATTTAGAATTAATTACATCTCATATTCTGCCAAAGTTAGCAGTTCAGGTTCTGCATCAATTTATCTTACAACCGGATTCACAGGATGATTATTTTAACATTCAGCGACGAATGTTCAGTCGCTGATCTCACACAAAAAGCAGCTGCTTTTACAGCCACAAGCCGCAGATGACAGGTGCTGATGGTGGAGGAAGATGACTAACAGGAGGATTGTTTTTTTTTTGCAATAAAACAAGTTGTTTTTTTCCCGTGTAACTCCTGAGGATTTACCATCCGTTACAGCGCAGCATCCCTGGGTTCAATGAGAGACAAGTGCAAATCTCCACCCAGTTCCGAAATCAGTCTACTGGCTCTCTGCCAAATGCCTGACGTGTGGCACCTAAAACTGAAATGTCTCTGCAATGTTCAGTCCTGCCCAGTTGGGAATCTCCCCAATGTGGAGAGTGATGAACCAGAGACATTGCCTCCACACTGTGCAAGTTTATACCGGGAGTGTCACTCAGGCAGAGTTTGATAAGAAACATAAAGGATTCAGCGCATGTACCTCACCGCTTCCCCAGTCCCACCAGGCTACTGAGGTTTACCCCTCAGGAAAGAAACATAGCAATATTTGACAACGCACCAAAACATACGCGACAAGAAAGAACTTTCATTTGCGTGGAACCTTTCGTGCCCACAGGAAATTACGTTTAGAAGTGTAGTCACTGTTGTAATGGCAGGAAATGGACAATCAGCCCACAGCAAGACCCCACAAATAGCAATGAGGTAGGCATCCACATAACCTGTTTTCATGCCGTTAGTTGTGGGATAAACCTGAGATGGTAGACAGGGCCTCAGTATTGAGATCTGAAAGACTGTTATAAATAATTAGTACTGCCCTGCAACTGGATGTTTCTTTAAATTTTTTTTTGCAGGGTGAGTTTCTTGATAAGGCCAAAAGTTTTGCACACATCTAATTGAGCTCAAGAACATAGTTATGAACCGTCTGGAATCACTGCAGCCCATGTGGTGTAGTTACACGCATAGTGCTGTTGGGACGGGTATTCAGGATTTTGACCCAGTGACAGTGAATGAACAGTAATATTGACATGAGCACTAACTACTGAGCCATGTAGTAATATTGGATTCGTGTTGCATAGGGTTTGGGGCTGTCCTGGACTAGGTGGTAGGCCCTACTCCAGCAACCAGTCAAAAACGTGGAGTGTCCTAATCTTGGCCAAAGTATCAGGTGCTCAGAACTAAAACACATTGAATGGAAGGATGGATGAAGAGAATGAGGTATCAAAATAATACTCAACTCCTTTGTACAGCTCCTAGCATTGGTAACAGGATCAAACCAGAAGGTGTGGAGTAAGTTGGCCATTTTCCCTCTTGTATTCTGGAAGGTTTTGACAGAAGACCGAAGGGGAAGTAAAAAGACTGCACGGTGGCACAGTGGTTAGCACCGCTGCCTCACAGCACCAGGGACCTGGGTTCGATTCCAGCCTCGGGTGACTGTCTGTGTGGGTGTGCTCCGGTTTCCTCCCACAGTCCAAAGATGTGCAGGTTAGGTGGATTGGCCATGTTAAATTGCCTGTAGTGCTCAGAGAGGTTGAGGGTGTATATTAGGTGGGTCACAGGGGGATGGGTCTGGGTGGGATGCTGAGGTTCAGTGTGGACTTGTTGGGCCAAGGGGCATGTTGCCACACTGTAGGGATTCTATGACAGTAAGTGCCTGCAGTAAAACAGCAATTTGACCATGTTTTGCTTGTGCAACAGGTACCAACGGTATCAGAAGTGATCAGTTGGATCCAATGCACACTAAAGAAAATAAATATACTTCAAAATTTTATTTACACCACAGTTGAGAACAATAGGTATAGCTCATCTCTTTTGGGCTAACAAATGTGCCAACAGGATCACCCTGTGTTTTTTCAATTATGTGGGAAATTCACAAGTCCTGGACAATGTTCCTCTCTCCCAGTCCTTCACTTCATTTGAGTACAAGGATTTCTCAAAAGCTGCAGAAACAAAGTCAGAAGTCACACGACACTAGGTTATACTCCAACAGGTTTATTTGAAATCACAAGCTTTCAGTGCACTGCTCCTTCGTCAGGTGATTCACTTCACCTGACAAAGGAGCAATGCTCCAAAAGCTTGTGATTTCAAATAAACCTGTTGGACTATAACCTGGTGTCGTGTGACTTCTGCCTTTGTCCACCCCAGTCCAACGGTGGCACCTCCACATCATGGAAACACAAAGTAGTCAGACCAATTCTTTAAGCAGCTCAAGAAGGTCAAGTCCCATTTGGACCCTTCGATTCCCTCATGGCTCTGTCTCAGTGTCCGTGTGGCCTCCCTTATGGCTCTCTTTAGAAAGCAGCTCCTCAACCAGGCTTCCGGTCAAATATCTTCTCCTTTCTTCTGGCGCCCATTTTTCTCTGACAGTGATTCTGTGAAGCATCCCGGGAGTTTGTACAATATTGAAAAGTGCTTTACCAAAGACACACTTGCATTGGTATAGAGATTTTCACTACCTCAGAACATGCCAAACCATTTACAGCTAAATGATGTTTGAAATAAAAAATAGAATAAAAGTACATCTTTTTATAACAGTACAACAGTTTAGACAGTGAGCTCTGACCCGAATCTCTCCAACAGGCATCTCCCCACTGTGTGTGTGTTATATAGAGTGGGCGTTTATGAAGTGAGCTTCTCAACTCCAGCTTTTCTTTGGAAACGAGAAGACTGACAGATGGACCTGATAGAGCTCTTGAAATTGATTAAAGGATTTGATGGGGTAGTCGAGAGAAGATGTTTCTGTTACTGTTCTGAACTGAGTTAAGATTGGGGAGAAACCAAAGTCAAATGACTGTGAAAGTACATGTTTTACAAACAGAGCAAATTTCTGCTTCTGCCATAATTGATGGTATGACCTCATTGAGTGACTGTCACTCTAATAGGAATCATTTGATTTTTATATCAAATAATTGTCAATACATGAAGCCATCTGCTGTGAGGTTGTTAGCAAGCATCTCTCTGGGGGTCCCTGCTTATTTCCTGTCATCTTCCATTTCCAAATAAATCCATCATAGATGGAGCCAAAGACAATCAAGATGCTTTTCCAGCTCAGAAGGAAGAGTCAATGTGCCTGCTTGGAGGCTGCAGCTTGCCTGGCTTACACAACTTGGGATTTAGCATGAGGGATGATCTGTTAGTCCATCTGAAAAAACACCCAAAAGCAAGATGACTGGTGTAACTTGCTATCCACGGGTGAGATAACCCCATCAACCTGCAGTTCACAATAACACAGGAAAAGAAGCAGGCTCCTCCATCATGCTCTGCCATCAAACAGATCATGACTGATTGATGGCTAGATGGAGCTGAGGAACCAATGATCCAAATTTACCTCGATGGCTTTTTAAGTCATGAAATTATCTACCAATCTGTCTTAAATTCCAGTAGAGACATGTAAAGTTTCATGTTCCATTCACACCACCCTTCAGTTGAACCCACAGACCACCCCTCCTCCCCGGCTAAACAAGGAGGCTTTGGCTGGATGTCTCCCAGTTTTGCCTCAGTCATCCCTCAATGAGGTATCCTTGTTGCGACCAGATGAACATAATGTCCTCCCTCTCCAAACAACAATCTACCTCCTCAGTCAGGGGAACAATTATTACTCAATGGCTCTCCACAGCATAGAGTCACATCAAGCTTTCATTAACCAGTTTACTACCTTCTGTCCTTCAGATTGGATCACTTTAGGATCTGCTCAATCCAGTTAGATGAAGAGCTAAACATGACTTTGATGCAGAGTTGCAAGAGCTGACGCCTTAGGAAAGGTGAAAAGTCTGACGCTAGAGGAGGGGACTTTAGAGGAGATTGCAGATTGGAGGAGAACAGCTGAATGCCAAAGGAAAGGTGAAGAGCTTATTGAGAATGATGATGGGAGGCACTGAAGACCAGAGAGGAGGCTAAGGAACTTTCTGTCAAGGAATTTTCATGTGTGCCATCAGGAGGCTGAGCAAAGTTGAAGTCAATAGGAAAGGTTTATAAGGATTGATAGGTCAGGTTGGCACTGTTCTCCTTAGAGAGTTTATGGCTAAGAGGAGATCTGATAGGAGTTTTCAAAATCATGAGTGCGCTGCATGGAGTAGATAGGGAGAAACCGTTCCTGCTCTTAAAAGGATAAAGAACAAAAGGGCAGTCTTAAAATTATTTTCAAAAGAAGCAAACACAAAGCGAGTTAAAACACCTTTTCTCGTTACAACTGGTTTGGGTCTGGAAACACTGCCTGAAAATGTGACAAAGGCAAGTTCAATTAAGGCATTCATGAGGGCAATGGATGGTTATTTAAATAGAAACAATGTGCAGGGCTATAGGGAAAAAGCAGAAGAATAGCACAAATTCATGATGCCCATTTGCAATGTCAGTGCAGATAAGATGGGCTGATTGCATGTCTCCCCTCCCCAGCCACCTTCTGCGCCATAGCAATTCTGAAAGTCAATGATAAGGGAAGATTTAATAGAGGTGTTCAAATTCACAAAAGGTTTTAATAGAGGAAATAAGGAGAAGCCATTTACAGTCTTAGAGACTGAGCAATGACAGGAAACAGGCTTACCTTGATTGGCAAAAGAACCAGAGGTGACATCGGTACATTTTTATTTTACACAATGAGGCTATTGTGATCTGGAATGATCTGCCCGGAAGGGTGTTAAAAACAGATTATACAGTAATGTTCAGAAGTGAGCTAGATGAATGCTCATATGGAAAACGATTACAGGGCCACAGGAAACCAGCTGGGAGGCTCCACAAAAGAACCAGCATAGGCAAGACAGGCCAAACAACTCAATTATCCACGTGATCCTATGTCTTCCCATTTCACAAAACATACTTAGCCATCAGAGTTTTCCAACGAGCCTCATGGATCATCTTCCTTAGGCACCAAAACACTTCACGATTTTCACTCCCCTTTCTTGGATTTCAACTTATTTTCACCAATTACCAACGTGGTAGATTGTGGATTAGGGACACTATTCTCCATTCTATTCCCATTATGCTACCCTCAATGTTTTAGATGGCATGCACATGGGCTCAGGTGGAGGTTCACCTCCTGATCTAACAGGAAGCAGCTTGTTTCCAGCCTCCACCCTCAGCTTCCCCTTCTGCCAAGACCAGGTTCAATCACCAAATGGGAGGGGACCTGACTGCTTGATGACAAAAAGCTTGAAGGTGTTTAAGGTAGATTTAGCTTGTTCAACCAGACAGGTATGCATGATGAAGGCTACGAGTCTCGAGGCTGCATTTCTGCTCCCACTTTGGCCACTTTCTGCTGGGTATTCCTGCCTGACGACTGAGTGATAGAGGTACATTAAGAACGTAGGACATAGGAACTGTATGCAGGCATGTGGGAGTAGCGGAGTACCTAGGCTAGACGTTCCTGATGTGGGAGTAGGAATCCCATTTAGGGTCAAGGTGGCAAGCTCTGAGGCAGTAATGGAGGGCATGGAGCTCTGCATGAGTTAGAATAGCTCTGCTCCCCTCTAACAGACTCCTGCTTTCAGCCTCTCCCTCTCTCTAGGGTCACATGGGAAATCATTTGGGAAGCACCAGCCTACGTGAACAAGGCATTTTGGAAACACAAATGTTTAGTTGGAGTGGAAGTAGATCTGCCAGTAACTTTAAAGGAAACTAAGAAGTGAGTTAGGGTGTGTGATGGGGCAACCTTGCCCCAGAAATTGCTTCCTACCACCCTGAGTTCAAATCGGCCCAGTTCAAGATGACCAGAGCAGGAGGAGAAAGTGAAAAGCTCATGGAGTGATGGTGGTGCAGCAGTAACATCACTGGACTAGTACTGGAGAGGCCCGGGCTAATGCTGTGGGGACATGAGTTCAAATCATGGCAGCTGGTGGGGTTAAAATTCAATTAACAAGACCTGGAAATAGAATGCTCTCATGGAAGATCCAGGTTCAGGTCCGACCTATTCCAGAGGTGTCATAACACATCTGATCAGACCAATTAAAAACCCAGGCTTTTGTGGCACAGTGGTAGAGTTTCTACCTCTGCATCAAGAAGTCTGGATTCGAAATGTCAAGCTTTCCTGCTCCTGTGATGCTGCTTGGCCTGCTGTGTTCATCCAGCTCTACACCTTGTTATCTCGGATTCTCCAGCATCTGCAGTTCCTATTATCTCTGGATTCAAGTCCCACCTGCTCCAGAGAAGTCTCCCTGAAAAGGTTGGTTAGAAAATATCTAAAACTGTCAAGTTGTTTTAAAAAAAAATGTATAAACTCAGCCTCAGTGATGGTGATCATAAAACTAAATCAATTGTTTTAAAAACATATCAGGTTCACCAATGTTCTTTAAGAAACAACATCTACCATCCTTTCTCAGTCTGTGACACATGACTCCAGATCCACAGCAATGTGGTTGACTCTTAACTGTCCCTTGAAATGGCCAAGCAAGCCATTTGGTTCAAAGGTAATTAGGGACGGGCAACTAATGCTGGCCCTCCCAGTGATGCACACACCCATAAAGAAGAAATTTTAAAAAACCCACTGAGCCGTCCAGCGAATGTAAAAGGCGCCGAGTAGGGTCGAGCAACAAAATGTTGGGCTTGTCAGTGATGCTCACATCCAACAAGAAAAAATAATGCAAGTCTAGTCCTTTAATTTTCCTTTTTTCTAAATATGACATAGTTTATTTGCACATGACATTGGTGCTCTCAATGTGACAACTTTCATTGGAAAGGAGGCAGAAGAGTCACACGTGGTTGGTTCTGGGCTCGGGAAGAAACAGCTTGAGTTCCCAATCCTGATTGAGGTCCAGTCACTCTTTGGGAAATCATATACCCATAAGTGTTGGACGGGATCAGGATTAATTAAAGAGAAATGTACATGAGTGAGGGATTCAGACCAGTCCCCAGGGTCTCTTACAACAGGTAGACAACACACTGGGTCTTCTATGCCCATCCACCATCCTCTGGATGAACAATCTGGAATTATTTCTTCAACTTAAAGTAAATGGAAATACATCACATCTCAAAGGTCTCCAGTAGAAAATGTTTTAATGATACAACCTATTTGTGGTTCAGGTTATTTCTTCTGAAACCTCTCCAAGAACTCCAAGTAAACCAGCTTCTGAGCAGCAGCAACAGGAACAAAATGTCCTCCTGAGTGAGTAAGAATCACAGGATCGATGAAGGATGTGGACAGGTCCTGGCTTAATTGTCCAGGGATGACCCGGTCAGTGTCACCAAACACATGCAAAGACGGAACAGTGATGGGCTCCTGATAGAAATGCTCATGGAGCTTGCACCTGCTCTTAAAGCCTGCAACAAGGATTGCAAAATCAAACTGGAATCTGGGATCTCCCTTCTGCTTGAGGGCACAGACCATTGCCACAAGAGCTGCTCCTTGGCTGAAACCCATGATACCATCGAATGGGCCTAACTCAGCCATGGCTTTGGAGATGGTCTCCAACGATTCTTCGAGCCCTTTGCAGCTCTCCACATGATCCAAGGCATTGAAACTGTCTTCAGCCGGGTTTGAGAACCACCAGCCACGGCCATCTTCCTCAGTTTCCCCCATTTGAGTCCCTGGATCAATGAAACATACTAGAATTATCACTTTCCCACACGTGAAAAGTTGGGCGAAAGTGCAAGAAGTATTTGTTCTTAAAATGCAGGATAGCTTGATGACAGTATTATTCCCCAAGTCAGAATGGATGTATTGGCTTTTGAGGGGGGTCACTCAAAACCTGGTGCCTATGCTGGTTAAACAACAATTTAAGTTTAAAAGCCCATCCTTGTTTCCAAACCTGGCCACAGCCTCACCTCTGTTCATCTCTGTATAGTCCCGCAAGCCTCTCACAAACCACTGACTTTAATTGCTTGCTGTACCATTGGTGGCCATGCCTTCACCTGCCTGTATCTGCATGTCACTCACCTTCTCTTCCCTTATTTAAGGCAATTTTTAAAACCTACCTCTCTGACCAAATTTTGGTTATCCAGCTGAATATCTCCTTATGTGGCTCAGTGTCATAGTTCACCTGATTAGTCTCCTGAAGCAGCTTAGGGGCTTTGAGCTACTTTAAAAGTTGCTAAATAAATGCAAGGGGTTGATTTATGCTAAATAAAAACCAAAAGTACTGCTGATGCTGTAAGTCAGAGTTAACGTTTCTCCAGAATTAACTGGAGTCCTGAGGTAGGGTTACTGGACTGGAAATGTTAACTCTGATTTCTCTCCACAGAAGCTGCCTGGCCTGCTGAGCTTTTCCAGCAACTTTTGTTTTTGTTGTTGTTTTATGCTAGTTACCCCTCTGATAATTTTCAGAGTCAGCCCACGGTCTGGGGACCAAAGTCACAAAAGGGAAGGGCATTCGAACACTTTGGGAATTTAAAAGCCAAAGGTAAAGCTGGAAATACCCAGCATTTCATTTTCATTCTGATTTTAGATTCGCAGCATCTGCAAAATTTCCGCTTTCATATTAGAGACCCAGTTGATTTAGAGACCCCAAGAGGTTACAGTCCCGGTTTTGAAGGCTCCTTACTGCGGCCTTCCCAACGAGGCCCGTCTCCCTCTCGGGGCTCGCCTAGGCCGGCTCCCCGCTTTTGGACTCACCGTCTCCGGCAACTGCGGGAGGCTGAGCCGAAGCCCCCAGAGAAAGGGGCACCCTGAGCGGAGCCGACACGTACAGCAGCTCGGCGCATTTCCGTAACGCTTTCCGCAGAGAGCCAGTCCGCTCTCGGAAACTCCTGCCGTCCTGACGGTAACCGTGAACGCAAAGCAGCCGCAACACCGGCGGAGCCATTACAACGATGACAACTACAACCGGCCGGAGCCCGCCACCCAAACTCATCCGACTGGACAACTAGGAGCCACGTACGCAATGCCCGGCCGACAGATTATCCCCCAACACCAACATTCACTCCCCTATCCAACTAAGTCAATTTAAAATGACACAGTTAAAAAAAAAGTAAAATTACACAGATCAGCTGCTTCCAACTTCAGTTGTGTACATTTTAATATATTCATAAAAGAAAAAGAACACGGTGTTTAATTTCCACTGCAGTGGCTGAATATTTAAATCCACACATGCACTTAAAATGCCAGAGCATAAGAAGCTATGGACCATGCGTAGATAAATTGGATTAGTGAGATTTGGTGTTTGTTGGTCAGCATAGTTATGCTGGGCCGAAGGGCCTGTTTCTATGCTGCATGAACCTTCAACCATCATCTCATTGTAGCTACAACATCCTTGGAGGGTGTAAATTGTATCAGAGATAAAAGGTACTGCAGATGCTGGAGAATCCGAGATAACAAGCATGGGGCTGGATGAACACAGTAGGTCAAGCAGCATCATAGCAGCAGGAAAACTTGACGTTTCGGGCCTAAACCCTTCATCAGAAAATCATTTTCTGATGAAG
>JAHRHZ010000066.1:24249891-24275903 GCA_024137785.1 Ginglymostoma cirratum | reverse complement strand
TCATCAGAAAATGATTTTCTGATGAAGGGTTTAGGCCCGAAACGTCAAGTTTTCCTGCTGCTATGATGCTGCTTGACCTACTGTGTTCATCCAGCCCCATGCTTGTTATCCTTGGAGGGTGTACCTGGATGAGTGTAGGTAGGATACTCTTTTTGGCTGGTGGTTCTATATCAAGGAAGGGACATAGTTTCATCATAAGAGCCAGACGATTTAACTGGGGAGAAATCTCTTTGATCAGAGGGTGATGAATATTTAGAATTTGCTGTGGAGGCTTAATCATTGAGTATGTTCATTAGTCATTGATAGATTTCTGGATGTTTATGAAATTACGTATAGAGGGATAGGTGATCAGCCATGAACAGTTTGAATGGCACAGCAGCTAAGACAGGCTGAATGGTCTCCTCTTCTCCTATTTCCTATGTTCCTAACACCAAAATCTCTTTTCTTTCCGTTTTCATTTGTGGGATGTGTGCATCGCTGGCTGGCCAGCATTTCTTGCCCATTCCTAGTTACCTTTCAGAAGGTGGTGGTAAACTGCCTTCTTGAACCGCTGCAGTCCTCCTGCTGTAGGTTTACCCTCAATGGCTTTAGGGAGGGAATTCCAGGATTTTGACCCAGTGACAGTGAAGGAACAGCAATATATTTCCAAGTCAGAATGATGAGTGGCTTGAAGGGAAACTTAAAGGTGGTCATGTTCCCATGTGTCTGTTACCCTTGTCCTTCTAGATGGAAGTGGTTGTGTGTTTGGAAGGTGCTGCCTGAGGATCTCTGGTGAATTTCTGCAGTGCATCTTGTAGATGGTACACACTGCTGCTAGTAAGCATTGCTGTGGATGTAGTGCCAATCAAGTGGACTGCTTTGTCCTGGATGGTGTCAAGCTTTTTCAGAGTTATTGGGGCTACATTCATCCAGGCAAGTGGGAGTATTCCATTACACTCCTGACTTGTACCTTGTAGATATTGGACAGGCTTTGAGGAGTCAGGATGTGAGTTACTTGCTGAGTATTCCTTGCTTCTGGCCTGCTTTTGTAGCACTGTGTTTATGTGCTGAGTCCTGTTGAGTTTCTGGTCAATGGTAATCCCCAGGATGTTGATAGTGGGGTATTCAGTGATGGTAACACCATTGAATGTCAAGGGGCGGTGGTTAGATTGTCTCTTATTGGTGATGGTCATAGCCTGGCATTTGTGTGGCGTGAGTATTACTTGCCACTTGTGAGCCCAAGCCTGGATACTGTCCAGATCTTGTTGCATGTGAACATAGACTGCTTCAGTATCTGAAGAGTCACGAATGGTGCTGAACATTATGTAATTATTGATGAATTTCTCAACTTCTGACCTAATGATGGAGGGAAGGTCATTGATGGAGCAGCTGAAAATGGTTGGGTCGAGGACATTACCTTGAGGAACTCCTGCAGACATGTCCTGGAGCTGAGATGATTGGCCTCCAACAACCACAGCCATCTTCCTATATGACTGCAAATACAGGGGAGTTTGACCCCTAATACTCACTGATTCCAGTTTTGCGAGGGCTCCTTGATGCCACACTTGGTTGAATGCAGCCTTGATGTCAAGGACTGTAACTTTCACCTCACCTCTGGAATTCAGCTCTTTTATCCATGTTTGAACCAAGGCTGTAATGTGGTCAGGAGCTGAGTGGCCCTGGCAGAACCTAAACTGGGTGTCGCTGAGCAGGTTATTACTGAGCAGGTGCTGTTTGATAGCACTGTTGGTGACACTTTCCATCACTTTACTGATGACTGAGAGTGGACTGATGGGGCAGTAATTGGCCGGGTTGGATTTGCCCTGCATTTTGTGTACAGGACATACTTGGGCAATTTTCCACACTGTCAGGTAGACACTAGTGTTGTAACTGCACTGGAACAGCTTGGCTAGGGGAGCGGCAGGTTCTGGAGCACAAGTCTTCAGTACTATTGCCGGAATGTTGTCAGGGCCCGTAGACTTTGCAGGATCTAGTGTGCCCAACTGTTTCTTGATATCTCGTTGAGTGAATCGAATTGGCTGAAGACTGGCATCTGTGATGCTGGGGACCACTGGAGGAGGCCGAGATGGATCATCCACCTGGCACTTCTGGCTGAAGATTGCTGTGAATGCTTCAGCCTTATCTTTTGCACTGATGTGCTGGGCTCTTCCATCATTGAGGATGGGGATATTTGTGGAGCCAATTGTTTAATTGTCCACCACCATTCACGACTGGATGTGGCAGGACTGCAGAGCTTAGATCTGATCCGTTGGTGTGGGATTGCTTAGCTCTGTCTATCACTCAGCGTGCAAGTAGTCCTGTTTGGTGGCTTCACCAGGTTAATACCTCATCTTCAGGTATGCCTGGTGCTGCTCCCGGAATGCCCTCCTGTACTCTCCATTGAACCAGGGTTGATCCCCTTGCCTGATGGTAGTGGCTGAGTGGGGGATATGCCAGGCCATGAGGTTACAGACTGTGCTGGAGTATAATTCTGCTGCTGTTGATGGTCCACAGTGCCTCATGGATGCCCAGTCTTCAGTTGCTAGATCTATGCAAAGTCTGTCCCATTCAGCACGGTGATAGTGCCACACAACACGATGGAGGTTATTCTCAATGTGAAGGCGGGACTTCGTCTCCACAAGGAGTGTGTGGTGGTCACTCTTACCAATACTGTCACGGACAGATGCAACTGCAGCTGGCAGATTAGTAAGGATGAGTTCAAGTATGATTTTCCCTCTTGTTGGTTCCCTCACCACCTGCCGCAGACCCAGTCTAGCAGCTATGTCCCGTAGGATCCGACCAGCTCGATCAGTAATACTGCTGCTGAGTCACTCTTGGTGGTGGACATTGAAATCCCCCACCCAGAGTACATTTTGTGTCCTTGCCATCCTCAGTGCTTCCTCTAAGTGTTGATCAACATGGAGGAGTACCGATTCATCAGCTGAGGGAGGACAGTAAGTGGTAATCAACAGGAGGTTTCCTGACCAATGTTTAACCTCATGGGATCTGGAGTACATGTTGAGGACTCCTACAGCAACACACTTCCAACTGTATCCCACGGTGCCACCACCTCTGCTGAGTCTGTCCTGCCGGTGGGACAGGACATATCCAGGGACGGTGATGGTGGTGTCTGGGACATTATCTGTAAGGGATGATTCTGTGAGTATGACTATATCAGGCTGTTGCTTGACTAGTCTGTGAGACAGCTCTCCCAGTTTTGGCACTAACCCCCAGATGTTAGTGAGGAGGACTTAGGAGGGTTGACAGGGCTGTCTACTTTTTGTTTTCGATGCCAGGTGATCCGTCCGGTTTCATTTCTTTGAGTCTGTAGCGATTGATACAACTGAGTGGCTTGCTAGGCCATTTCAGAGGGCAGTTGAGAGTCGACCACTTTGCTGTGGGTCTGGAGTCACATGTAGGCCAGAGCAGGTGAAGATGGCAGATTTCCTTCCCTGGAGGGCGATGGTGAACCAGATAGGTTTTTCCTGACAATTAACAATGATTTTGCATTGATTAGTAGATTTTTAATTCCAGATTTTTTTTAGTGAATTCAAATTTCACCATCTGAACTCAGGTTTGACCCTGGGTGCCCAGGACGTTGCCTAAGTTTCTGGATTGATAGTCTAGTGATAATATCACTAGGCCAATGCCTACTCATGGCGTTTGTGGGACTTGACTGCTCTCAAATTAGCTGTCACTTGTATTACATTACAACAGTGATTTCACTTCAGAAGTATATCATTGACATTGAGGTGTCCTGAGGTCATACAGAGCGCTATATAAATGCAAATACTTTCTTTCCAGAGATCAAAGCCAGATGGAAATGTGTCACAGAGCATCAACACTATTTAGTCAAACATAATATATTGATTCACTCAGCTATATATCTTGACACATGTCCCTTGGCAACTGCTGCCTCTTGTTGTGGTGGGACTATTGTTGCCTTTGTCAACTGTCCCAATCTTCTCCTCCCTGCTGTATGTACTGAAATCCGTCTGTCAGTCACGGTGATAATGGTCATTACCTGGTCTTCCTGCCGATTGTCAGTACTGAACAGGCATTTGCAACATCTCCCTCAGGGCCCCCGGCCTCTTATTCCCGAACAAACAATTTCCAAATTGTTGACATGTCTTGATTTTTCCACAGAGTTCGACCATCAGGAAAATCAATCATTCTTCTCATAAACCACATAATAAAAGGCAGAGGTCCAAGGATTTATCCCTGTGGGACTCCATCAATCACATCTGCTCCACTCAAGTAATTTCCTTTAATGGATACCTTCTGCTTCTTGTTGTCAGGCCAATTTTCGATCCAATTAGCAATTATACTCTTGATTCCATAAGGACGTGTTTTTGTTTTGCTACAGGTTTTGTGAGAGATGTGAGTGGAATCCTTCTTGAAGGTCATGGTTAATTTTCCTCATTCACTGAAATGGTTACACCATCAGAAATCATTTCCTGAATGAGGATTAGTGGCACTTGTTATCTTCTCGACCTGTTTTGAAGCTTCAGTTGTGCAGTCACATCAAAACATGCTAGGCCTGTATCTGCTGGAGTTTAGAAGAGTAAGGGGCAACTTGATTGAAATATAAGGTTCAGGGCAGAACGGGGGAATCTAGACTGGGTAGATGGGGAGAGGATGTTTCCTCTTGCAGATGAATCTAGAGTTAGAGGTCACTATTTTAAAACAAGGTGTCACCCATTTAAGTCAGAGATGAGCAGAACATTTTACAAATAACATGCCAATGATCGATGACAAAGACAGACAAGGACCTACAAATAATCATTGTATGAAAGAAGTAGTGTTGGGTAAGCTAATGGGTTTTTTTTACAAACATGTAAAACGGGACCCCCACATACCAAGCACTAAGAAACAAATCTGGAAGTGATGCTGCCCACCCCAACAAACCGAGACACACAAATAACAGGCGAGACAGAACACCAAATATTCAGCGGAGGCGCACTGACGGTGTTACCGAGCATGGTGACAAAACTTCGGCAAACAAACTTACCAGCTCGGCGAGCAAGTCAACAACCACGTCTTTGGAACTCTCTTCCTCCAAAGGTAGTGGAAAGCAGGCACTTTGGGCATTTTTAAGACAGAGGGAAATAAGATCTTTGATGTGAAAAGTTTTCAGGGGCAAGCAGGAATATGGAACAATCGGATCAACCCACAATTTTATTGAAGAGCAGACAGGGGCTTGAAGGGGCCAAATGGCCAACTCCTCCCTGTTTCTATGTTTGTCTGTAAATACAAACTCAGAGGATTGGTCTTGGAGAACTCCTAACCCCCATCCCATTGCTGGGTGCTCAAGCTAACTCTCGCACCACTACCATGTCCCTCGGCCAAATGTCCTGTTATTAAAGTACCGAATTAACCAACAGAGAAGTGGGTCAGGATTCTATTAAAGGTAACACAGAAAGTTATGGAAGAATACAGAAACATTTAGCTGTATATATAAAAGTTGATATCACTGCTTTATTTATTTTGTTATCGAAATGGTCACTGGGAATTTCCTTTGGTTTATCCTGGTTGGTTAGCAGTCAGTGGAAATCTCTTTGTGGTTTAACTGCGATTTCTCCAGATCCTCCATCAAAGCTGACCGTTCCAGTTGGGGGAGCCCGAAGGAAATTCCACCCTGAAACAGTCGGTGATATTTCCGATCTGTCAGACCTGCCCTCCGGTCTTGCACTTTGAGAATAAATAATATAACCCCTAAATTATGGAAGCAGGTCATTTGGCCCATTGAGTCCACGCTGACTGTTCGAAGAGCATCCCACGGCCCCTACCCTACCCTATCCTTGTAACCCTACATTTCCCATGGCCAATCCATCTCATGTGCACATCCTTTGGAGTGTGGGAGGAAACCAGAGCACCTGGAGGAAATCCACACAGACACAGGGATAATGTGCTAACTCCACACAGCCTGCGGGTGGAATCGAACCTAGGTCCCTGGCACTGTGAGGCAGTAGTGCTGACTACTGAGCCATCATATTGCCCATAATGTGAAAGGACAGCTGAAACATTTGAAAACAAAATACCAGGGCCAGAATTTCTCCAACTTCTTATTTGAGATCAGTACAAACTCATTCAGTGCTTAGTGAACAGTAGAAGTCTCAGAACAGCTCCCACCCAACCAAGATTAAGAAGTGGACTTTCTAGCTCTGGAGTGTTCACACCTTCCCTTTGCTTGACCGCACTCGAAACACTACATTTTTAGTGTCTTAAAATCCTGAAAGATATTAAATAAATGTAAACTCCTTCTTCCACATGACCTAATTTTCCCAATCTTCTAAAATGATGCTAAAATAATGGCCGGACTGTGCTAAAGATTTCGTCAAATGTAATAAATAATCGTTATGTATAGCATTCTTTTCTTGTAACATTTCAAATAAAATTTCAACTTCTGTTTCACGCTTGGAAATAAAATGCAGAGAGGAGCCCAGTCTGTTTTCTGTGGTGTGATAAGTGAGTTTGCAGGAACAGTTAATAACGGTCAGAATATCTACAGCCTCCTGTCCTCACTGTTGATATTTCGAGAACAGACACAGTTTCTTACCTGAATGGAAATCAAACCGAATAAATTGACACAGTTTTTCACATAACAGCATTAGCCTTTGTATTTGCACAGGGACACAACACCTTAGCAGGAGTGTTAATTGTGTGGCAATACAGCATATCAGCTCATCCTCACAAAACAACACATCCTCTAACGTACAGATAACAGCACAATGGGACATTTGTAAGCGTGTGTTCATTTTGGTTATATCTGTATCACACACTGTTCTGTTAAACATTGGATTGCATTGAGCCCTTCCAAACCTCACTCTGCTTTGTCAAAACCTACACACACTATTCTCGGATCGTCCCAGAGAACTAAGTTGTTCCTGACTTCTTTCCTACAACGTCACACTGGCTTCTCCAGTCGAGCCTTGAACATTATTGTGTGAGAAACTTGTGGACTTTGTCAAAGTGCTGACTTTCGAGCCAGCTGCTATTGATGCTTCTGCCACCAGGTCACATGAATCAGGATTAGGCCACTCGGCCCCTTGAGTATATTCTGCCACTCAATACAGTCACGGTGGATCTGATTACTCCACATTCCCACATCCCTCCCATAATCTTTCACTGTCCACATCTACCTTCAAAACATTTGACGACTCTGTTCCCACTGGCCTTTGAGGAAGAGAGTTCCAAAACTCTCTGTGGAAGAAATTCTCCTCATCACTGTATTAAATAGGCGACCCTTTATTTTGAAAGAGTGACTCTTGGTTCTTGAATCTCCCACAAGAGGAAGCATCCTCTCCATGTGGTTCCACCTCCCTTCCCTGGTCATGAGCTCCTCTCTCTACTTTCTACCCCATCTTCCATTGTACACTCATCATCATAGGGTCCCTAGAGTGTGGAAACAGGCCATTTGGCCCAACAAGTCCACACCGCCCCTCAGAACAGCATCACACCCAGACCCATTCCCCTACCCCTGATTTCCCCATGTCTAACCCACCTAACCTAAACATCCCTGGGCACTACGGGCAATTTAGCATGGCCAATCCACCTACCCTGCACATCTTTGGACTGTGGGAGGAAACCGGAGCACCTGAAGGAAACCCACGCAGACACAGGGAGAATGTGCAAACTCCACACAGACAGTCGCCTGAGGGTGGAATCAAACCTGGGTCCCTGATGCTGTGAGGCAGCAGTGCTAACTGCTGAGCCACCATCTGCCATGTAATCCATGAGACCCATTCCCCTGCCCCTTCTACCTCCTTCCCATCAACTCCACTTCCTGCTCTCCATGCTGAGAGTGTTACACAATTCCCGTTTCTCAATGCTGTCCATCTCCCTTTGTTTTTAATCACTCTTCTCTTCAAGAAACACACTCCTGGTCCCTTTGACCTGGCAACTCCCTGTCCCATCTCTAACCTCCTTCCTCTCCAAATTCAAGAATGTTTTGCAACATCCTAAATCCCCTCACTTTCTCCCTCTGTCTCTCCCTCTTTTTCCGTGGAAGTCTCTTCCCCAGAAACCAGTGGAGACTGGGTCATTGGATGAACTCAAGGCCAAGTTGGACAGAATTTTGACAAACAAGAAGCAAGGGTTACAGAGGTAAGAGGAGCAGGGATGGCAGACAGGAAAATAGATTGGGACCACAACCAGATGAGACACGATGTTGTTGAATGGTAGAGAAGGCTCAAAGGGCCGAATGGCCTCTTCATGCTCCTACTTCTGGACAACTGTGAGATACAGACCATGTGCAGGCAGATGGGTTAGTTTAGAATGACATCACGGACAGCGCAGACATGGTGGGCCGAGGGGCCTGTTCCTGTACTGTGAAATATTCTACATTCTGTGTTCTATATTCTGTGTTCCCACAGGTCCGTTTTAATTTGCTGCAGGTTTCTGCTTCTCGTTCAGCTTCAGATGTTTCCTCAGTAACATCACAGACAACATTTTCACTGTGACTTTAAATATGGCGCTTTTCTCCCCCCTCATCTCTACAACCTTTGGACAGGATCTGCACATTATCCCATTCCAGCCTCTCGACTGTTATCCAGCTCAGTGTGATTCCTTAGCATCCTTTCGGTTCTGGAAGAGCTCCAGATGGGTAGCTAATGTAACCTTATTTTGTTAGAAAAGAGGGAGAGAGAAAATGGGGAATTATAGGCTGGTGGTGGGCAAATTGCTGGAGTCAATTATTAAGGATATAATAACCGAGCATTTGGAAAGCAGTGACAGAACTGATCCAAGTCAGTGTGGATTCACTGAAGGGAAATCATACTTGACAAATCTTCTGGAATTTTTTGAGGGTGTGACCAGTCGAGAGGACAAGGGTGAATCAGTCAATGATGTGTATTTGGACTACCAAAAGGCTTTTGACAAGGCTCCATACAAGAGATCAGTAAAGAAAGTTAAAGATCATGGTATCGAAGGTAATGTATTGACGTGGATAGAGAACTGGTTGTCAGACAGGAAGCAGAGAGTTGGAGTAAATAGGTCCTTTTCTGAGTGACAGGCAGTGCTGGGACCTCAGCTGTTCACAATATACATTATCCATTTAGATGAAGGAATTCAATGCAATATCTCCAAATCTGCAGATGACACTAAGCTGAGCAGCAGTGTGTGCTGTGAGGAGGACGCCTTGTGTATTGTGTGCAGTTTTGGTCTCCCAGTCTGAGGAGAGACATTCTTGCTATTGAAGGAGTCCAGCGAAGTTTCACCAGACTGATTCCTGGGATGGCAGAACTGACATATGAAGAAAGCTTGGATTGACTGGGCTTGTATTCGCTGAAATTTAGAAGAATTAGGGGGGTCTCATAGAAACATATAAAATCCTGATGGGACTGGACAGGCTAGATGCGGGAAGAATGTTGCTGATGTTGGGGAAGTCCAGAACCAGGGGTCACAGTCTAAGAATAAGGGGTAAACCACTCAGGACTAAGATGGGGAAGAACTTTCTCACTCAGAGAGTTGTGAACCTATGGAATTCTCTAACACAGAAAGCTTTTGGGGCCAGTTCATTAGATATGTTCAAGAGGGAGCTGGACATGGCCCTTGTGGCTAAAGGGATCACGAGGTATGGAGAGAAAATGGGAGTGGGATACTGAGATTGTGTGATCAGCCATGATCATATTGAATGGTAGTGCAGGTGTGAAGGGCCGAATGGCCTACTCCTGTACCTATTTTCTACGTTTCTATGTTGTCCCTTCCTTCCACATCCAACCATCACTGAAACATCGATACCAATTGGCTCCCATCCTTCCTCTGCACCAATTCCTTAAGAGATCCACCCATTGGTTCCCCTGTCGCCCTTCCTCATTCACACACTGCACTGGAACCATCTCCAGAATAACAGGTGGTCCATTTCGGCCTGAGATGAGGAGGAATTTCTTCACCCAGAGGCTGGTAAACCTTCAGAATTCTTTACCCTAGAGGGCTGTGGCAGTTCAGACGTTGAGTGCATACAAGACATAGACAAATAAGTTTCTAGGCATGATGATGTAATGGGATATGGGGTTGGTGTGGGTAAATGGACCTGAGGTCAGATGATCAGTCCTGATGAAAGTGGGATAGAGTGGTTGAATGGCATTGTCTACTTTCCATATTCTGATATAAAACCATCCCCCATCTCTGCACTCCTCCCTCCCTGATCCTTACCTGTTATAGCACCAGACCGACACCACAACATAAATGAGCCAGGATTTCCACGGTATAGACACAAAGTATTGTTCTGACTCTGCATCTCCTGCGCACACACTGGGCTCTCATTCCCCAATCCATTCCCATTTGGGTCATGGCCTCAGACTGAACGAGAATTGTTTTAGAACTTCCAGCTTTGATCCCCATCTCCTCTGCTTCACCTCAGTCATGACACCCACTTTCACCCGCATCTCAGACCATTTCCCCAGTCAATCTCCTGTCGGGGCCTTTAGTGCATTGCGCAGGTTCAATCCAAGGTCAACCTCCCCATCCACCACCTTTATGAACCTTAACTCATCCAAAAAAATAGCTGACCATGCCCTGTAATGTTCATCCTCACCCTGACCCGACTCTGGCTCCTAGTCCCTCACCCAGCCCACCTTAACACATCTTAAACCGCCTTCACCACCTCCCGGGCTCTGAAACTGTCCACAACACTCCGACCTCCCCCCTCCTCCTTCCCCCTACACACACACACACACACACACACACACACACACACATGAGCACATACACACACGCGTGCACACACACACACAAGCGCACACACACACAAGCACGCACGCACACACACACACACACCCACCCAGACATGCATGCACACACACACGCACATGCACGCACGCACACACACACACATACTCACACACACACAGCAACTTTCATTATTTCTGAGTTTCACTTTTGTTCATCATCCTCTCTTTGCCCCACCACCAGTGAACACTGTTACACTGTTTCAGGTCCAAGACTTGAGCAGTAAGCAGCTCTCTTCCTTTGATCTTCCTCTTCCCCTCCTTCAAACTCAATTCTTCAGGCCACCTTTTGTTCACTCCTCCTGAGCTCTCATTCTCTGATGGTTGGTTGAGGCTGGGTCTGTCTTTTGCTTCACATTGGAAATGACACTACATAAATGTAAGTTACTGTTGATAAAATACTTGCGGCTCCTACAGATTCTTTGGGAAGTCTGTGTGAATCTGGCTTGTTGTGACTGTTTGCTGGAACGTGTGAATGGCTGGTGAGGATCCTTTAATTATCGTGCAGTGATAGATTCACTTACAGAATTAGGCTGAGTGTTGGCTGGCGCTAAGTGCTAGTGAAATATTGCCTTCATTGTTTAAAAATAAAAATGATGCAACAACCAGAAGTGAAGGGATGGTGTCTTGGTTTCATCATTTACAACTCCTTGGAACCATCTGCACATCCCTCCTCACTCTGGTCTCCTGCTAGCTAAACCTTCTGCAGCAATCTCTCTGAGAACTGACCTGTCTCTTCATTCAGTATTTTGTGGCTGCATTTCATTTCCCTGACAATTTGGTCTCTCCTCGTTCATTATCCTCACCCAGCTCGCTAATCTCTTCCCTAATTGATCAGTTGATGATAATGGTGCTGAGTTGTAAGGGAACAAACTTCCTGGGGCTGTGTGCTTGAAGCACTGCAGGCTGTGAGCTCTGTTGTATCCAAATTCTTTCTCACCAACCTGTTCAGGGATGTTACAACGTACCTCTGGAGCAGATGGGACTTCAACCTCCTGTCTCAGAGATAGAGACACTACCACTGCACCTGCAGAGCCTCCTGTTCCCTCCCCTCTGCTTAATCTGTGTTACACATCTAATCAGGGAGAGATCCAAGCTGACAGGTTTGCTTATGAGTGAGCAGGAATTTTCTGGGAGACAGTGAGTTAAGTGTTAAATGCGTTTTATTTAACCACGCAATGTGAAGCCAGATAGATTTTTTTTTGTACCAGGGACACATTTGAAGTGTAACATGCTTTCAAGCAAGAATGTTTAATATTTAATAAGATAATAGATAATGAATTTTAACCACGCTCCCAGCTGTCAGCTCCCCTTCTTTGAAAGCACTTTCTCAGGTGGAACTGCACTCCGATGAAAACTGAGGGAGGCAGTGACTAAAATCTGTCAGCCTCATGATTGCAAAGCATCTCCTGTTCTGTGGCTGATCACAGGCTGGAAAGATCTCACTTATCTCATTTTACATTTCCCCGCCCTGCACACACACCCCCAACCCCCAACCCCTCCTTGACATGACAGCAATCCTACAATTGCCTCTCCCATCCCTGGCCTTGTCCAAGTTTTCCAGTGGAGGGTTGGTCCAGATTCCCTAGTTTTCATCATGATGTCCCAGGATTGAGCTGCCAGCCTGTTTTTCTCTCTCAGTTTAGAAGGTTGCTAGTACAAGCCCCAACCCAAACACGTTGGGTACCAAATCCAGGCTGACAATCAGTGCCGGACTCAGAGAGTGCTGGCCTCTCAGTGTGTGCTGTCTTTTGGATTAAACGTTAAACTTTGTCAGTGGGTGCTGCACTGTTAGAGGGTGGTGCCCTGTCAGTGGGCGCTGTCTTTTGGATTAGATGTTAAATTATGTCCTTGACGAAATATAGGAGGTATGCTTAGTAAATTTGCAGATGACACCAAAATTGATGGTATAGTGGACAGTGAGGAAAATTATCTCAGTGTACAATGGGATGTTGATCAGATGGGCTGTTGGGCTGAGGAATGGCAGATGGCGTTCAATTTACATAAATTTCAGTAGGACAAATCAGAGCATGACTTATACACATAATGGTTGGTCCTGGGAGTGTTGCTAAACAAAGAGACCTTGGAGTGCAGGTTCATAGTTCCTTGAAAGTCGAGTCACAGGTAGACAGGACAATGAAGAAGGTGTTTGGTATGCTTGCCTTTACTGGTCAGTTGATTGAGTATAGGAGTTGGGAGGTCAAATTGTAGCTGTACAGGAAATTAGTTAGGCCACTTTTGGAATCTTACATTCAGTTCTGGTCTCCCTGCTAGAGGAAAGATGTTGTTAAACTTTAAAGGGTTCAGAAAAGATTTGCAAGGATGTTGCCAGGGTTTGAGCAAAAGGGAGAGGCTGAATAGGCTGGGGCTATTTTCCCTGGAGCATTGAGGGGTGACCTTATAGAGGTTTATAAAATCATGGGGCATGGATAGGGTAGATGGTCAAAGTCATTTTTCCCATGGTAGGGGAGTCCAAAACTAGAGGGCATAGGTTTAAGGTGAGAGGGGAAGGATATAAAGAGGACCTTAGAGGCAACTTTCTCATGCAGAGAATGGTGTGTGTATGGAATGAGCTGCCAGAGGAAATGGTGGAGGCTAGTACAATTACAACATTTAAAAGGCATCTGTATGGGTATATGAATAGGAAGGGTTTAAAGGGATATGGGCCAAATGCTGGCAAATGGGACTAGATTAATTTAGGATATCTGGTCGGCATGGACGAGTTGGACCGAAGGGTCTGTTTCCACTCTGTACAAGACTATGACTCTATGTCCAGTCAAGTAAATGTTAAATTCCGCTGGCCCTAAAGGAGTTATCCCAGTATTTATCTCTCAACTAACATCACTGAAACAGACTTAGCTGGTTATTATTACATTTTTTGTTATTTGGGGAACTGGCTGTGCACAAATTGACTTCCTACATTGCAACAGTGAGTGTATGAGGGGTCTGTAAAGAGTAGAGAGGGTAAAGGTGTTCCCATTGGCTGAGAGGTTGCAAACTGGAGGATGCAATCTAAGGCGATTGGCAAAAGGATTAATAGCAGTAAGTGGAAAAATATTTTTACGCAGTAAGTGGTGTGAATCAGTGCACTGCCTAAGAGTTTGGTGGAGAAATATTGAATTGTGGCTCTCACCAGAGAAACCAAACCTGATCATAACATCCACAGTACACTTTCCCAGCACTCCCAACAAGAATGAGAAATCTTTCTGTTTTCCCACCGTGCACCACTCCCCCCACCCCACATCCCACCCCAATCCAAGCCAAGGTCCTTGGCAATGAGGACCAGGGATTTGAAGTAATGGGGGCTGGGGGGTTGCTAAGGAAATATTCTCTTCATCTGGGTGGGACTGGGTGTATGGAAATTATGCCTGAAAGATTGGTGGAGGCAGAAACCCTCAACACATTTGGATGTGTGCTTGATGTACTGTAAGACTCAGGGGCAGGAAGTGGAGTGGGGGGTACTATTGAGGAAGGATGGTTCTTCTTACATTGTCAGGCTCACAGATGGGCTGACTGTCATCCTCCTGTGTCGCAGATCTTTCTAACTTTCAATCAATCCTCAGAAATCTACCCTCGACTTACTTGAGATCTATTGAGTGTACACAGACCTGGAGATTGGGCCTACAGCCGTTCTGACCTGTGAGACTCTGTGAGACACTGGGTCCTACCCTTACATCACCAGCTTATGAGACGAATTGGATATCATTTCTGCTGTTACCTTCGTTTGAGCTGTGGAAGTCTCTCTATTAATTAGCGTACTTATTTCTAGTTACTTGACTTTTAGCCCTTTTTAAATTTAATGAGGTGAGGAATGTATTCCATCACTGTTGGCATGGGGCCTTACTGGTAACCATGGGCAACAGGGGCACTACATACCTCAGTTCCTTCCGGAATTGTCTAATTTAAAATACATTTATATTTACAGCGCCAATTGAGTCACAGAGATAGATACTTACTCAAACGTTGTGAAAGAAACTATTCCTGGGACAGCCTGGGGCTGTGAAAACATCAGAAAATTAATCTAAGTCCACATACCTGAATAAATTATGTAAATTACGAACATTCAACTTGTCTCTCACCCTAGGGGCATCAATACAGGTCACCAGATGGGCCCTGGTGCATTGGGATATTTTGACGTGTGTTCCTGACCGCATTGGCAGATGTGTTAACAGCTGGTCAGGTCTGTGGTTGCACACGTTCCTTCTCGCTGTGCTGCTACCCATGTGACATGTTACCCTTCACTAGGTGTAGACACCAGGGAAAACCGGCTGGCTCAGCTGCTCCCGTCTGGGATCGCTTAGTTTAAAAGAAATTTCGCATTTACATAGTGCCTTTCACAGTCTCCCAAGGCTGTTTGCAGCCACTCCTCAAAGTGTTGTAATGCGCAAAATACAGAGGCCAATTTGTGCACAGCAGGCTCCCACAAGCCACATGATGACAACCATTATTTTGTGGTGGAGTAGGGTAAGTGTCAACCAGGATAGCAGAGATTGAACATCCACTGTTCCTTGTCAAAATACTGCAGTCGGTGGGTGGGAATCGCTTATATCGACCAACAAAAAGCAGATGGATCCTGGTTTCATGGCTGGTCTGAATGGCAGCACCAGACACAGTTGCACTGCCTCAGTACCCTCAGTCCAACGTGCCCAGATTGGCAGCTCACAACCTCATCAACGTGAGGCCCCATTACCATCGCAAAGCTCTCGCATACCTCAGCTACAACTGGAAGTGATTAAACAGGAAGTTTGAAGATAGTTTCTGCACTGTTTTTATTTCCTTTCTACAGCTGTTGAGTTCACCAACACTCATCTTCTGCACCAGCTTAATCAGTGACACCACAGATTTCTGACTGGGAATTCTCACATACCTAAACTTCTGGGAGGCAGAAGGGGAAGACAGCGTCTGTTTGTGTGTTCCTGTGTGTGTGTGTGTGTGTGTGTGTGTGTGTGTGTGTGTGTGTGTATCCAGTGCTCAACTCTAATACTTCCAAACCAGCACCGACCTGTCTGAGTGGCCAGCCAATTCAGTGTCCCAAGCGGACTATGCAAATCCTCCATTTCAGTTTTAGGAGTTGCTGCATTTTTTGTGAGGCGCTAGTTTGACTAATTAACTAACGGGACTAATGTTTTCCAAATAAGGTTGCTGATGCAAAGTGACCCATTCTGCCCGATTTCTAATCTAATTTACTTAGAAGCCCCTGAACATTTATGACAATGTTTTCAAAATCAGTGCTCCCATTGCACAATATTTCACTTCCGTGCATCATAAAGATGCGTGCAAACTGCCCCTCATGGTGCCAGTAAAACATGGCAGGGTCTGCTTCAACTGGAGAAGGCCCAATATTAATAAGACAGACCTTACTGAGAAGTACCAAACTGTAGAGGTGCCATTTCGGCCATATATACATTTATTTATGCTGTTATGCTAACCAATAGTTGTTAACTTCTTCTGGAGTATCCCCGGGGTGTTTTTTTGCCTCTTTTGGATGATGGAGCAACACTTCCCTTGTGAGCTGATTTCCATGCAGAAATGCAGCTTGAATATTAATTGATCCACGATTGCAAGCATTTGTTTACACTGCCTTCTCGTCTTCCATCTTTATATTTCACGTTCCCAATCCATGGGCCTAACTTCTTATTCCCTTATCCTGCACATTCAATCATTCTCCAGTGACCTTACCTGCTCCAATAATGTGGCTATTCTCCATTGACTAGTTCCTTCTGATCATTGTCTTTGGTACCCACATTTTGCAATTGTCCTTTGGGACTAATGGCTTCTTATGGAGCACCAGAACTGAACTGTCTGTCATTAGACACAGTCAATAGTGACAGTTTAATCCTCAGAACTGTATGGCTGAGAGAGGTACCTTGTTCCTCATTACTTTCTACAACTCCTTCAGAATCTCCAAATATGTAATCCATAGCCAGCAACCTTGAAGCTTGTACCCAAACAGTCTGTACAATTCCCATGCTGTACTGTTATTATTTGTCCATCTTTCCCAATAATCTTTTTTGCGTGTCTCCACTCTTTAAGCTCCTCTTTTTGATAATAAGCCATATCTCCCTGACAGAAGCTGCTTCTCAGTGACCTTACGTTATGTCTTCCCTCCTCATTATCTGTGAGAAACTTTGCCAGTGGTTCAAGTCCAGTTCCCAGCTATAAAGAACAGTAGTGCAGTATAACTGAGAAAGGAACACAGGAGATTCAGCCCATTGAAACTGCTCTGCTAAATAGATTGTGGCTGAGCATCTCCTCAATGTCATTTTCCCTGCACTATTTCCATATTCCTTGATATCTTTAATATGTAGAAATCTATTTCAGTCTTGAACCTGTTGAATGACTGAGCCTCTGTGGTAGAGAATTTCAATGATGCAACACTCTCTGACTCAAGAAATTCTTCCTCACCTCAGTGGCCTCTTATTCTGAGACTATGTGGCTTACTTCAACAGTCATCAGCCAGTCCAAGCACCCTGTCTACATCCACCCTGTCACAGACTGTAAGAGATTTCTATGCTTCAATAAGATTGGCGTAGGCTTGCAGGGCTGAAGAGCCTGTTCCTGTTCTGTATTGTGAGATAACAAGGTGTAGAGCTGGATGAACACAGAGGCCAAGCAGCATCAGAGGAGCAGGAAGGCTGACGTTTTGGGCCTAGACCCTTCTTCAGAAATGTTATTTCAGATTTCTCTTCTTGTTATCTCAGATTCTCCAGCATCTGCAGTTCCTACTATCCCTGTTCTGTATTGTTCTTTGTTTATCACCTCCCATTCTTCAAACCTTTAGAGAATGCAGACTTCTTTTTCTCCAACTCTTTTCAAATGAATATCTCTGTACTGCGTTGGAAAACAGCAGGGGAGTTCTCACCATTATCCCTCGACCAACATCATTCAAACAGATTCACTCTCATTACCTGATTGGTGTAACTGGGCACTTGCTGTGTGCAAACTGGTTGCCACATTTCCTAAGTCAAAAACAGTCAGTATACTTCAAGAATCAACTTCAGGACTTTGTGAAGGGTGCTCTATAAATGCAAGTTTTCTTGGTTTCTTTTGCTTTTGGCAGATCTAGGCCTCGGATGATCTAATGAAGGAAACAGGACGTCATGTTGCTATAGTGAAATCAAAATACTGCGGATGCTGCAAATCTGAAACAATAACCGAGAATATTGGAGAAACTCAGCAGGCCTGGCAGCATCTGTGGAGACAGAAACAGAGTTAACATTTTTGTGTACAGTATGACTTCTTCAGAAATGAACAATCTGAAGAATTGAAGAAGTCATACCAGGCCTGAAATGTTAATTCTTTTTCTCTCTCCATTGACACTGCCAGACCTGCTGAATTTCTCCAACACTCTCTCTTTGTTTCAGCAGATCTCTGTGTAGAGTTCTATTCGGACAAAGAGAAAAATAACCTCAAAGTTCCTAGCTGTCCACAGAAGGATATTCACTGGGTACCTGTAAATAAGAAAGGCTGCTTCTGAAGGCAGGTATTATCACAAATTCAGTGAACTCTAAACAGGACTAGGGATCCTGAGTCTAATTAAAGTACTTTGCTTTCGGTCCTGGGCCCAATTAGCTGAGTGTCTCTGCAGCAGAGCAGAATGTTCACTGTGCACATTGTGCAGTGGTTACAAAGTGTAAAAACGTAACACTATGACTTGGCTGCTTTACCCGGTGAAGTTGCCAGTATTTTTAAACCTTGTTATTAAGTGCCGTGACTTGTGTCAGTGCTTCTTTTAGCATCATCTCAAAATGCCTGCAGCCGCTGACAATGATATTCAGCAGTTGGAGTGTCAGTGGTGGAGGCCTAGTTTCTGTAAATCTTAGCCTGTCCCCTGGGATTGCTCGGTCTGTATTACCTGCTTGTTGTTCCCAGCCTGCTGTCGGGATTTGGAAAACATCATGTCACCTTGATGATCTCCATAGAGTGCTTACCTTCTGTCAAAATTACAAACTCTTATTCCTTGCCAGTTCTCTTGGTTGCAGCCAGTAATTCTCCTCTTACTCCTAACACCCCCATCCTCCAGCTTTCCTGAAACATTTTACTCTTTCTTTTTGACATGGATTTTTAGCACCTGTGGCCCCGAAGTTGCTGGTTCAAGATCCACTTCAGAAAACCTTGTCCAGAATCTGGGCTTATGGTCCAGTGCAGTACTGATGGAATATTGTCAGTGGGATAACACGTTTAATTGAAGCTTTACTTCTTCTCCCGTTTAAAAGAAAAATTATATTCTTGAGATATAGGTGTTCCTGGCAAAGGCAACATTTGTTGCCCATCCCTAATTGCCCCTTGAACTGAATGGTTTGCTCATGTGGAGCGGGAAGGATTCTGGTCATGAAGGAAAGTTTTTGACGGGCAGAAAAGTCCATCATCTCTGTTGCAAACCTCCTTTGAAATGTAGCTGTGCAGCAGCCTCGATCAGTCTTATAAAAAAGCAAGATACTTCCAATGCTGGAAAGCTGAAGTAAAAATGGTAAGTGTTGGAGAAACTCAGCAGGTCTGGCAGCATTCGTGGAGAGAGAAACAGAGTTGATGTTTCAAATCCAATGTAATGTTCCTTTGGACTCAAAATTAACTCTGTTTTCCTGTCCATAGAAGCTGCCAGAGCTGCTGTGGTTCTCCAGCAAGTTCTATTTTTATTTCTTGGTCAATATTCGTTTCACTTGAGTCTGATTGCTAAAGTCAGTAAGTGGTTGTAGACATTCTGACTCCTCTATTATTGAGCCATTGTCCGAATAGAACTCTACGCAGAGATCTGCTGAAACAAAGAGAGAGTGTTGGAGAAATTCAGCAGGTCTGGCAGTGTCAATGGAGAGAGAAAAAGAATTAACATTTCAGGCCTGGTATGACTTCTTCAATTCTTCAGATTGTTCATTTCTGAAGAAGTCATACTGTACACAAAAATGTTAACTCTGTTTCTGTCTCCACAGATGCTGCCAGGCCTGCTGAGTTTCTCCAATATTCTCGGTTATTGTTTCAGATTTGCAGCATCCGCAGTATTTTGATTTCACTATAGCAACATGACGTCCTGTTTCCTTCATTAGATCATCCGAGGCCTAGATCTGCCAAAAGCAAAAGAAACCGAGAAAACTTGCATTTATAGAGCACCCTTCACAAAGTCCTGAAGTTGATTCTTGAAGTATACTGACTGTTTTTGACTTAGGAAATGTGAGGCAGCAGTGCTAACCACTGAGCCACTGTCTGAGGCTTTCCTGGCAAATTACATCAAGGGATTGGAAGCTGTAGATCCTCTAGTATTATATGTCGACATTGAAAGCACACTGTGAGCATTAAGGGAGTTGAAGTTGTAGTGATAGACCTCGGGAGTGAAAAATGTTGTACAGAAAAGAGTTTATGTCTATTGTACTTCTATCTTTAATTTGAAATGTTTTGCTCTTGCGTGTATGCTTGTCGTGGAGTGCACATTATAAATATGAAGACTGTTATAATTACATTGAGACAGCTGGAGTAGAGGTTAGGAAGAGTTTCGGGAGAGTCTTGTCATATACATTGAGTCAGAGTTTTATTTCTGGTTTGCAAACCACAATTAATTTTTTATCGTTTTAACATGTTTTTCTTTTAAAAACTATAAGATATAGGAACAAAAATAGGCCATTCAGCCCATTGAGTCTTGACTGCCTTTCAATGAAATCATGTCCTCAACTCCACTTTCCTACCCTTCCTCTATAACCCTTACTAATTAAAAATCTGTCTATCTCACCCTGGCATATAATTAACGAACAAGCCTCAATGGCCTATTCAGTAAAGAATCCCACAGACTCACTATCCTCTGAGAGAAGAAATTCCTCCTCACCTCTGTCTTAAATGGGTGACCCCTTACAATAAGGACCCCTTTGGTCCTAGGCTCTCCCATGAGGGGAAACAATCTCTCCTGTCGAGTCCCCGAGGAATCCTGCATGTTTCAGTAAGGTCACCTTTCATTCTTCTACATCCTTATGAGTGCAGACCTACAGTACTACTCAATTGCTCCTCACAAGACAGTCCCTCTATACCTGATCTCAGCCTAATGAACCTTCTCTGGACTGCCTCCAATGCCAGTATATATTTTTTTAATGTAAGGGCCCAAACTGTTCACAGTTTTCCAGCGGTCTGACTAATGCCTTTATATAGTTTTATACTCCACTCCCTTTGAAATAAAGGTGCAACTAATTTCTATAGATGTGTGTGAGAAACAACGCAGTGTCTGACACAAAGTAGCCTTAGTTGTATGTTAAAACACACATCTCACTCTTGTTCAGTCTGATAATTCTGGAGGAATGAGAGGCAGCAGAGACAGAATTCCCAAATGATTCATAAAAGTACAAGAGGTCTAGCAAAGAATGTTGCATGAATGATGCAGCCTCGAGATGTATGGGTAGAAAATATCCCTAGCGATGACTGTTAGCGCCTTGGAAAAAAAACAGGCTTAACGTCTCTCAGTCTCCTAAGTTCATAAAACAGTCGCATCGTTATAAATCAAATTTGAGTTCCTTTAATTCTAACGACGTGACAGCCTTACTAAACCCTGACAGTTAGGTTGCTGCATGTTCCACAGAAAAAAAAAGTGTCACGAGAGTTCACATCTTTGTGTTGATGCTGTTTCCGATTTTCAATCCAGCTTCTTAATGAAGTTAGTGTGCCCACAGAAGCATAACAGACAATTCCCCACACACCCACTTTTATAGGAATAAAGAGTCTGGTTAGCAGAAATTGCTGATGTCTCCGTACTAAAATGGAGGCTTGATTTACTGTTTACAGCTCCGGTTTTCTTGCCATTGTTAATGGAAACTCTCCCCTCGTTCTCTCCCGCCTCCCTCCACTCCCAACCCCTTTTGCCAACTCCTAGTGGAATTGCTGGTTGTGTTAATGGGTTTTTTGGGAAACTGAGAAGTGTTGGTCCTGGTTATTCATATTTCTAATCAACCTGTTCCAAGGTGTTATCAGATAGGACATGAACCCAGGCCTCCTGGTTCAGAGGCAACCAAAAAGTCATATATTTCCCAAAAAGGGGCAATGGATAGATAAGGAGGTTCCTGTTTATCACGGTGCCTCTTACGTCTAATGGCATGCCGGTGAAAGAGACAACCAAGAGCCAGTTTTAAAGTTATTCACACAGTGAGGCATTTGAAGGTAAAGCTTCTAGACTTCTGTTGTATTGCTTCTGAAGGGGTTACTGTTGGAGACTGCATTAAACTCCATCAAACCTGATGATGTCAAAAGGGCTTGGCTGGGGAAAAGGTAGAACATCATAGGATCTTGTTGGATGAAGACCCAAATACAAAGGTCTTAATGACAATGTCTCACTTACCAATGTAACTAGGACTTGATTTCTATCATGTAATAAACTGCATCTTGTTGAAGACCCGTTTCTGAAAGTGAACTCCCTACATAAACACGGTGGCTACAAAAGCAGGTAAAGGTCTAGGAACACTTGGATGAGTAACTCACCTCCTGACTCCCGAAAGCATGTCTATCATCTACAAGGCACAAGTCAGGAGTGTGATGGAATACCTCCCACTTGCCTGGATGAGTGCAGCTCCAACATCATGCAATTAGTCTGACACTACCCAAGGCAAAGCAGCACAGCTCATTCATATTGCACTCAACACCTTTAAGATTCACTCCCAGAACCGCTGATACTCAGCAGCAGCAGTGTGTACTATCTAGAAGGAGGAAAGCAGCACTTACATGGGATACCTGCAAGTTCCACTCACCATCCTGACTTGGAAATATATCGCTATTCATTCAGTGTCACTGGGTCAAAATCCTGGAACTCCCTTCTTAACAGCACTTTGTGTGTCTCTATACTGAGAACACCTCACCACCTTCTCAGGGGCAACCATGGGCAATGGTGCCCGCATTCCATGAATGAATTAAAAACAAAGGGAGCCACTTCTCATCATTTTTCCCTGACCACACTAAACCAAGTATGCCCTTTGAGCCAGTCAAAGAAAATGGACAACGGCAGAAGATTACCCCAATCAAATGGTGGTTGGCAGAGCAGCACATAAACCATCTACAAGCCACAAGTAGAGTCAATAAGTGCCTCTTCCTACATCTTCTGGCAAGTGAGGGGGAGGTGATGGCCTTGTGGTATTATTGATGGACTGTTAAGACAGGGACCTGGGTTTGAATCCTGCAATGGCAGATGGTGGAATTTGGCTTTTAAAAAAAATCTAGAATTGAGAGGCTAATGATGACCACATGCTTGTCAGGAAACAAACAGCTGGTTCACTCATGCCCTTTAGGGAAGGAAACTGCCATCCTTACCTGGTCTGGCCTACATGTGACTCCAGACCCACGGCAATGTGGTTGACTCTGTAACTGCCCTCTGGGCCATTAGGAATGAGCAATAAATGCTGGCCTGGCCAGCGACGCCCTCATCCTGTGAATGAATAATTTAAGCAAGTGTCTGTTTCCATTCCATGTCTGCTCTGTCTGAGGCAGGTTTTTGACTCATGGCAATTTCCTACTGCCCCCAACTCTCATAGGGAGCTCCCACCTTTACCTCAGCCAGAATAAGAATCGAACCCACACTGCTGCTATTATTCAAACTATGTACTTCCCAAGTAGTGAGTGAACCAGTGTGCAAGTACCTTTAGATATTCTATTGAAGGTCCACAAGAAAGAAAAACTAACCAGTGAATAACACCTTAAAGGGGTATTTGTCTTGATGTGGTGAATGTGGACAGAATGTTTCTGTTTGTGGGAGAATTTAGAGCTGGGCTCACTGTTTAAAAATGAAGGGTGGTCAGTAAAGAAAGTGTTGAGCATTGTTTTCCTCACTTTTGTGTCTTTGGAACTCTCTTCTTCAAAATATGGTGGAACCAAAGTCTTTGAATAAGTTTAAGGCAAAGCTGATAGATTCTTATTAGCAATGGGACGAAAGGTTCGTGGGAGTAGGCAGATCAACCATGATCTCATTGGTTGACAGAGCAGACTTGAGGGGCCAAATGGCCATACTCCTAATCTGTATATAGGCTGGTTTATGCTTGTTTGAGTAAATGAGGAACAAAACAACTAATTAACAGCTCCTAAAAGAGGTACCATGATAAAAAAAGGAATTGAATGTTGGAAGAGGTGAGACTTGATCCTAAATGTCCACACAAAGTGGAAATGAAAGCCAGCATCTCAAGCTACACTGACCCATACAGTACCTTACAAGTGAGTGAGTGAGGTGTGCAGCTCCTTGGTTCATACTCTGCTTATGTTTCACTTTGTCTCTTCACTTGGCAGGTTTATAATTTGCGTTGCTTTGCCATTGGCTCCCATCCTCATGTCCCGCGTCTAACTCAACTGGATCAGGAATCAAATCCAGACTGTTGTTGTTTGTCCTGAACCACACGCTAGCCCCCTGGACAACCGAGCTAAGGCGAGTTTTTATTAAAACAAAATGAATCGAATTGCTCAGACTCCAGGCCAGGTGGGTCTTGAGCTGAAGCTGTCTGGCACAAATGTGCCCTTTGATCATTTCCTCACAGACATTTTCAATCCACCTGTTCAGAGATGCTATGACACATCCCCAGAGCAGGTGGGGACCTGAACCCAAGCCCACCCACCACCTGCCCGCCGCCCCCACCGCCCGCCCCCGCCCCTGGCCCAGAGGTAGGGACGTTACCATTACACCTCAATGGAGTCATAGTCATACAGCACGGAAACATACCCTTTGGTCCAATTCATCCATGCCAACCAAGTTTCCCAAACTAAACTGATCCCATATGTCTGTGTTTGGCCTTTATTCCTCTAAACCCTTTCCTGTTCATGTACTTTTCCGCATGTTTTTTTAAGTGTTGTAACTTTACCTGCACTTCCTCTGGCAGTTCATTCCACATTCAAACCACCCTGTGTGAAAAAGTTGCCCCTCAGGTCCCTTTTAAATCTTTCTCCTTTCACCTTAAAATATGCCCTTTAGTTTAGAACTCCCCTACCCTGGAGAAAAGACCTTTGCTATTCACCTTATTTATGCCTCTCATGATTTTATAAACCTCTACAAGGTCAACCTTCAACCTCCTACGGTCCAGTGAAAAAGTCCCAGCTTCTCCAGCCTCTCCCTATAACTCAAACCCGTCAATCCTAGCAACATCCTTGCATGTCTTTTCTTCACCTTCTCCAATTTAATAACATCCTTCCTACAGCTGGGTGACCAGACTGTATACAGTACTCCAAAAAAGTGGCCTCATCAACATCCTGTACAACCACAACATGTATGGGATATCAGATACAGCCATAGCTGGGGTTCAATGGGGTAGCATTGAAGTCTGAAGGCCATGAGTTCAAGTCCCACACTTGGACTAAAGCACATTATGAGGTTGACTGTCCCAGTGCAGCGCTGAGAGAGTGCTGCATTGTCAGGGGTGCCTCCTCTTGGCTTGAGAGTTGTAGTAGAAACCTTGACTGTAAAAGACTCCGAGGTACTATCTTAAACAAGGACAGGGGAGTTCACTCTGGCATCTTGGCCAGTTTTTATCCCTCAATGAACATCACTAAAGGAGATGATCACATTGTGGCTGGAGGGAGCTTGCTGTGTACGTGCTCCATACTGTTTTCCTATGTTACATCGATACCTACACTTTAGAACAAAGTACATGATAGTCCCAACTCCTTTACTCAATGGTCTCAGCAATGAAGGCAAGCGTGCCAAAAGCCTTCTTCCTCACCCTGTCTACCATGACACAGCTTTTAAAGAACTATGTGCCTGAAACCCTAGATCTCTGTTTGACAACATTTCCCAGGGCCCTACTATTAACGGTATAAGTCCTGCCCTTGTTTGTTTTACCAAAATGCAACACCTTGCATTTATCCAAATTAAACTCCATCTGCCACTTCTTGGACCATTGGCCCAATTGATCAAGATCCCTTTGTAATCTTAGATAACCTTCTTCAGAGTCGATTATACCACCAATTTTGGTGGCATCTCCAAACTGACTAATCTTTTTTCTTAAACTCTTATCCAAATCATTTATATAAGTGACAAACAATAGGGAACCAAGCACCAATCCCTGCGGGACACCGCTACTCACAGGCCCTCTGAACATAATCGTATCTGTACACGTCATTATCTAATGAGAGTCATCTACCTACACAGGCTTAATATTGAATTTATACAATTAACAATTGATCATTGTTACAGCATTCCTTACGTATTCCATATATATATTGTACATACATACGTAATTATACGTATATATATGTGTTCCTTATTTGCAATTGCAATTATTCAGTGATTATCCTGGAGCCACCGGTAATTAAAGATTAATGTCCAGCACCATACTTTGAGCAACTCAGGAGAAAAGTCATAAAGGAATT
>JAHRHZ010000066.1:24218243-24249491 GCA_024137785.1 Ginglymostoma cirratum | reverse complement strand
GCCAAGCAGCATTAGAGGAGCAGGAAAGCTGACGTTTTGGGCCTAGATAGGTCTAGGCCCGAAATGTCAGCTTTCCTGCTCCTCTGATGCTGCTTGGCCTGCTGTGTTCATCCAGCTCTACACCTTGTCATCTCAGATTCTCCAGCATCTGCAGTTCCTACTATCTCTACAAGAATTATGTGTTGTTTTCATGATCTTAAACCCTTCTGTGTATTTACTTATTAATTCATGGGATATGAGTGTCAGTGGCTTGGCCAGCATTTATTGTCAGATTGTTCCCATGCATCTGCTGCCCAAGTCCTTTTGAATGGTAGAGGTTGTGGGATTGGAAGGTGCTGCTCAACGTAGCCTTGGCGGGCTGTTGCAGTGTAAGATGGTACACACTGTTAACCACTGTGCTCTGGGGGTGGAAGGAGGGAATGTTGAAGGTGTTGGATGCATTGCTAATCAAGCAGGCTGCTCTGTCCTGGATGGTGTCAAATTTTGTGAGTGTCGTTTTATGGTAGCTGTGATAATTTGAGCAAGTTTGAAAGGTATCCTGGATGTTGTTAGTGTAGAAGACCTAAGCAAGTGTTTAAGAGGCTTGCTGTACTTGAGGGGAATGAAGGACAAGGCGATAAATGAATCAATACAAAGCCAGAAGAAAGAGAGAGAAAGGAAAATCGAACTCGATCAAACGCTCCTGCAGCTGCAAAGAAACATTTAAAATCAGCCATTTTATATGAATTGAAGGAAACAGAGTTAAAAGCAGTTCACAGTAGACACTGAAGATTTAACAAATAAAAACAGAAATTGCTGGAGAATCAAAGCAGATCTGGCAGCATCTGTGCAGAGAGAAAGCAGAGTTAAGGTTCTGAGTCTGATCTGATTTCTTTGAAACTTCTTTAATGTACATTGGACTTGAAATGTTAACTCTATTTCTCTCTCTGCACAGATGCTGCAAGACCTGCTGAGTTTCTCCAGCACTTCCTGTTTTTATTTCAGATTTCCAGCACCTGCTAGAGTATTTTGCCTTTATTCAATGAATTACTGAGTTGTTCCCTCTGAGAACGATACAAGCATCCTGAGTGTGTAAAAACGTGGTATCTTTAGGTTACCTTTCACAACCTCAGGATGCACTGACTACTATCACATACTTTGTTCTGAAGTGTGGACATCGACGTAATATAGGAAATACAGTATGGAGCACATACACAGCAAACTCCCTTCAGCTGCAATGTGATCATCTCCTTTAGTGATGTTCATTGAGGGATAAAAATTGGCCAGGACACTAGACTGAACTCCCCTGTCCTTGTTTAAGATGGAATCTTTTACAGTCAAGGCTTCCACTAAAACTCTCAAGCCAAGAGGCAGCACCCTTGACAATATAGCACTCTCTCGGCACTGTACTGGGAAAGTCAGCCTCATAATGTGCTTTAGTCCAAGTGTGGGACTTGAACTCATGACCTTCAAACTTCAATGCTACCCCATTGAACTCCAGCTGACACGGTTCACAAAACCCTGTGGCCGCAGCTGATATCCCACACCCTAATGTGGAAATAGTTAAAAACCTGACCTCAAAGAATTTCAAGCATGTTTGTGATGTTCACAGCCTGAAAAGCTTCAATAACTCTGGAAATTAACAAGCAGTAAAATGCTCCCGATTCACAAGGACAGAGGCTGGAGGTAGAAAGCAATTGTTATTGGCTTTCTGCTGTTGTGTTGACAGAACTATTCAGCATCACTGTCAAACTACTTGATGTTAAATGGCAACTCATCTGAATATTTTTCGCAGATAGAACATGCAGAGGGAGATTGATATCGAAATGCTGGTCATCTTTACACTTGCTGGCTGGCTGCAGTTTCTCAAAGTCCATGCTTGATGGGATAAATTAATTCATTGATTGTTACTCGTTGAGGGGTTGTTAAGAGATTAGCATTGATTCCCTTACAAGTGTGATTCTCATCTTTGTACAGATCTGATCTCTTCAAAAGCCTCATGTATATACTGTATGCACACCTGTATATCTCTCTATCCCCCCTCTCCATATCGTTTACACCCTATAAACCTCTCTAACCCCCACTATTTCCCTCTCCTTACAGTACACAGCCTATAAAACTCTCTACTTCCCTCTCTATACAGTACACACCCCTATATGCCTCTCTATTTCTCCTCTCTATACCGTACACACCCCTGTATGCCTATTTCCTTCTCTATACCGTACACACCCCAGTATGCCTCTCTATTTTCCTCTCTATACCGTACACACCCCTGTACGCCTCTCTTTTTCCCTTTTCTTATAGTACTTAGCCTATATACCTCTTTATTCCCCTCTCCATTCCATATACACCCCATACACCTCTCTATGCCCCTCTCCTCGCAGTACACACCCTATATACCTCTCTATTCCCCGTCTCCATACCGTACACACCCTGCATACGTCTCTATTCCACCTCCGTACCGTATATGCTCCTGTTGATATTACTATTCCTTTCTCATTATGATATACAATTCTGTGATTGTCTTTATTCTCCTGTCCTTATCGTGTACACCCACGTATCTCTCTAAGCCCCTCCCCTAACAATACAGCCCTGTATACCTCTCGGTGCCCCTCTTCTGTGCCTGGGCTCCTGGGGGGTAGTGGGTGGTGTGAGGATGGTTTCAATAGAAGGAGGGATGTAGTGATTGGAATGAGCTTTGGCCAGACGGATCTCATTGAGTATGAGATTCCTGACTGAGGCTGTTAACCTGGGGCCATTCAGGGAGCCCTGGCTGACAGATATAAACAGGAGTATCAGAGAGCCTCCTCACTCTAGGGACTGGCTCTGAGCTAGCTGGTCAGAGTCCACATACTGTGCTCATGTAAATAAAAGGTGACTTGGTGACAGGATACTGGGCTCTGTGCAGTTATCCCAGAAGGTATAGAGATGGACAGGATGAGTGGGGGCATCCAGAGAATTGGATCGAGGCAGCTGAAGGCCTTAGCACTGATTATCAAGGGAATAACTAGTGTCCATTGAGACATAACAGTCACTGCCAACCCCAATAAACCCAAAACGCTGCAGATGCTGGAAATCTGAAACAAATACAGAGAGCGCTGTGCGAAACTCAGCAGCTTTGCCAGCATCTGTGAAGTGAGAAACAGAATTAACATTTTGTGTCCGATACGATTCATCTTCAAACAGGAGTTTGAAACAGTAACTCCGTTTCTCTTTCTCCGCACAAAATACAATCAGGAATTCAGGAGAAGTATCTTTCGCAGAGAGTGGGGAGCTACAGGAAGTAACTGAGGATAATAACATTGAAATGGTTAAGGGACGGCCTCAAGAAACGGATGAGTAACAAAGTTTGAACAGCAAGTGCTGACGGAGTTTGAGGAAGTAGGGATTACAGGTGGTGTGTGTGTGGAGTGTAAAACCCAGCCTGGAGTGGCAAAGCTGAGAGCCCCGTCTGGTGCTGCACATTCTATCTGAAGATACAGAAGCCTCTTCTCATTATCTCTCGGGATGTCGGTGTCCCTGGCTCAGCCAGCATTTGTTGCCCATTCCAATCTGTCCAGAGGGCAGTTAAGAGTTAACCACATTGCTGCAGGTCTGGAGGCCAGTCAGGGTATGGCTGGCAGTGAAAGTTGATAGCCTTTTGACAACAATCTACAGTGCAAAAACAGAAATTACTGGAGGAAAGCTCTCAAGTACTGTGCAGCATCCACAGTTATTTGTTTTATTTTAATGGCTATATGGTTTCCATGAGGCTAGCTTCTTAATCCAGATTTTATACCTGCCATGGTGGGATTCAAACTCCTGTCCTTGGAACATTATCCTGGGGTCCTGAATTACTTGGGGGAGGCAATGGCCCAGTGGTATTATCACTAGACTATTAATCCAGAGACGTGGATAACATTCTGGCAACTGGGTTTGAATCCCACCATGGCAGATGGTGGAATATGAATTCAGTAAATATCTGGAATTAAGAATCTAATGTTGATCATGAAGCTATTGTCAGTTGTTGGCGGAAAACCCATCTGGTTCACTATATCCTTTAGGGAAGGAAACTTCCATCCTTACCTGGTCTGGACTACATGTGACTCCAGACCCACAGCAATGTGGGTGACTCTTACCTGCCCTCTGGGTAATTAGGGATGGGTAATGAATGCTACCTGGCCAGCAACACCGTCATCCCATTAAGGAATAAAGGACTAGTGTAGTGACATGAAAACTAACCCACTGCCTCTCCTTTAAGTGCCAGAGTTTGAGGGTTTGATGTGTATTTTAGCCATCAAAGTCCTTGAACGACTGCAATCTCAAAGCTCCTGACGTCCCAGCAGAACAAGAAATAGTGAAGTCAACAGTAGCCCATACTAGTCCGATTCATTTACATTTTATTGAAAGTTACTTTGAAACCCGTCCAGAGTGCCCCTCAAATTAAAAAATAAACACTTCGGTTATTTCCAGGTATGTGGATTCCCTGAAACACAGGAATACTGGAATTTTCAGAACTATGTAACCTGCACAGCACCATCAAACAGGAGCTGAACAAACATCACAGTCAAACTGAACTGTGTGCCGAACTGAACTGGATGGCCTGCATTTATCTTGACTCGGTTCCTCCTGTTGTTCGCTCCCTCTGGTGTACGGTCAAAGGTCAGGCTCATAGTTGCCTCGTCACTGCCTTGGAGGGAGACAGTGTTCCTCCAGCTGATTTTTACATGCTCTCTCCTGCTGGCAGCTTTGGTCTATGCATTGCCGCACTGAGGCTGTGGACTGTACCTCTGTCGGCTTCCCCTGAGTGAGAAAACAAAACCACATCAGACTAACGACAGCACAGCGTCCAATCCCGATATAACACAGAGTTTCCAGACGAGCAGAACCGGGGCATCTTGGGTCAGAAGTTGCCAGACTCAAGTCCCATTCCAGAGACCCGAGCTCAGGCTCCAGACTGATACAGAGCTCCATCCAGCTCCATGCATTCACCTCAGCTTCCATCCAGCACTGACAGCATGCCACACTGCCTGAGCTACTGCCTTTCGGATAAGACCTTAAACTTAAATGCATCTGAAGAAGTCATACCAGACTTGAGACTCTATAAACTCTGTTTCTCTGCGCGCAGGTGCTGCCAGTGCTACTGTAGCTCACCAGCATTCGCTGTTTCTGCCCCATCAGGTTTTCCAAAAAAGATCCAAGATTGCAAAACCATCAGAGTTCTGTGCAGTGTTCTTTGTGGGATATCCACCTCTCAAACAATATCGCTGACCTGTGTCATCTGATCAATGACCTCACTGCTGTACAAACTGGCTTCCTCGTCTCCTTCATTCATTCTACATCGGTAAAAAACACTTCATTTGCTTTAAGGTGCATTAGGACATGTCTTGGAATATACAAATACAAACCTTTGTTTGCAAAACCTAGAGTGGACTCCCAGTACACTACTCAGACAGTGCCTCTATTTCAGAGGATTAGTACTGAGGGAATGCTGCTGTGTAAGAGCGTTAGTACTGACGGAGTGCCACTCTGACAGAGGTGCAGTACTGAGGGAGTGCCGGTCTGACAAAGATGCAGGAATGAGGGAGTGCCGCTCTGACAGTGGTGCAGTACTGAGGGAGTGCCGCTCTGACAGAGGTGCGGTAATGAGGGAGTGCCGCTCTGACAGAGGTGCAGTAATGAGGGAGTGCAGCTCTGATAGAGGTGCTGTACTGAGGGAGTGCCGGTCTGACAGAGGTGCAGTACTGAGGGTGTGCCGGTCTGACAGAGGTGCAGTAATGAGGGAGTGCCAATCTGACCGAGTTGCTGTACTGAGGGAGTGCTGCTCTGACAGAGGTGCAGTACTGAGGGAGTGCCACCCTGACAGAGGTGCAGTAATGAGGGAGTGCCGCTCTGACAGAGGTGCAGTAATGAGGGAGTGCCAATCTGACCGAGTTGCTGTACTGAGGGAGTGCTGCTCTGACAGAGGTGCAGTACTGAGGGAGTGCCACCCTGACAGAGGTGCAGTAATGAGGGAGTGCCGCTCTGACAGAGGTGCAGTAATGAGGGAGTGCCGCTCTGACAGAGGTGCAGTACTGAGGGAGTGAAGCTCTGACAGAGGTGCAGTACTGAGGGAGTGCCGCTCTGACAGAGGTGCAGTAATGAGGGAGTGCCGCTCTGACAGTGGTGCAGTACTGAGGGAGTGCCGCCCTGACAGAGGTGCAGTAATGAGGGAGTGTCGGTCTGACAGCGGTGCAGTACTGAGGGAGTGCCGGTCTGACAGAGGTGCAGTAATGAGGGAGTCCCTTCTGACAGAGGTGCAGTACTGAGGGTGTGCCAATCTGACAGAGGTGCAGTAATGAGGGAGTGCCGCTCTGACCGAGTTGCTGTACTGAGGGAGTGCTGCTCTGACAGAGGTGCAGTAATGAGGGAGTGCCGCTCTGCCAGAGGTGCGGTAATGAGGGAGTGCCGCTCTGCCAGAGGTGCGGTACTGAGGCAGTGCCGCCCTGACGGAGGTGCGGTAATGAGGGAGTGCTGCTCTGACAGAGGTGTGGTAATGAGGGAGTGCCGCTCTGACAGAGGTGCGGTAATGAGGGAGTGCGGCTCTGACAGAGGTGCGGTAATGAGGGAGTGCGGCTCTGACAGAGGTGCGGTACTGAGGGAGTGCCTGTCTGACAAAGGTGCAGTAATGAGGGAGTGCCGCTCTGACAGAGGTGCAGTACTGAGGGAGTGCCGCTCTGACAGAGGTGCAGTAATGAGGGAGTGCCGCTCTGACAGAGGTGCAGTACTGAGGGTGTGCCTGTCTGACAGAGGTGCGGTAATGAGGGAGTGCGGCTCTGACAGAGGTGCAGTAATGAGGGTGTGCCGCTCTGACAGAGGTGCAGTACTGAGGGAGTGCCGGTCTGACAGAGGTGCGGTAATGAGGGAGTGTCGGTCTGACAGAGATGCGGTACTGAGGGAGTGCCGGTCTGACAGAGGTGCGGTAATGAGGGAGTGCCGGCCTGACAGATGCGCTGTAATGAGGGAGTGCCGCTCTGACAGTGGTGATGGTAATGAGGGAGTGCCGCTCTGACAGAGGTGCAGTAATGAGGGAGTGCCGCTCTGACAGAGGTGCAGTACTGAAGGAGTGCAGCTCTGACAGAGGTGCAGTAATGAGGGAGTGCCACCCTGACAGAGGTGCAGTAATGAGGGAGTGCCGGTCTGACAGAGGTGCAGTAATGAGGGAGTGCCGGTCTGACAGAGGTGCTGTACTGTGGGAGTGCCGCTCTGACAGAGGTGCAGTACTGAGGGAGTGCCGCTCTGACAGTGGTGCAGTACTGAGGGAGTGCCGCTCTGACAGAGGTGCAGTACTGAGGGAGTGCCGGTCTGACAGAGGTGCAGTAATGAGGGAGTGCCGCTCTGATAGAGGTGCAGTAATGAGGGAGTGCCGCTCTGACAGAGGTGCAGTATACTGAGGGAGTGCCGCTCTGACAGAGGTGCAGTATACTGAGGGAGTGCCGCTCTGACAGAGGTGCAGTATACTGAGGGAGTGCCGCCCTGACAGAGGTGCAGTAATGAGGGAGTGCCAGTCTGACAGAGTTGCAGTACTGAGGGAGTGCCGCTCTGACAGAGGTCCAGTACTGAGGGAGTGCCGCTCTGACAGAGGTGCAGTAATGAGGGAGTGCCAGTCTGACAGAGTTGCAGTACTGAGGGAGTGCCGCTCTGACAGAGGTCCAGTACTGAGGGAGTGCAGTATGTGAGCTGTTTTGGGCTCAATATCACACAAATGATCTCCAAGCAGTGAGGAAGGTGCAGAAGTAACGTTCACAATGATGATACTGGAACTGAGAGGTTGTATCCTTTTGGAAAGATGGGTCAGGCTGGGACTCCTTTCTCTAGAAACATAAGGGAACAAGGGACTTGTATTGAGATCTTTAAGATAATGAAACAGTTCAACAGGTTAGATGGTAAATGATTGTTGGGAGACCAAAGAATGAGGCTATGAATACAGCATAGTTACTAATAATTATAACAGGGAATTTGGGAGAATTTGGAAATGTGGAATAGCCTACCAAAGGGCGTAGGTGAGGTCAGTGTGTTTAAGGAAAGTTAGTTAAACAGATGAGGGAAGTAGGAACAGAGGGAGATGTTGGATGAGTTTGAAAGAAAAGGAGTGAGGGGAGGCACATATGGAGCGTGGACTTTTCCCTGTTGCTGGGCAATAAATTCCATGCAATGCTGTGTAAGAGATTCCATAGCCGTGTTGCATCCACACCCCGTTCTGTTCCCACACAATATCCAGAATCCAGGTGGGCTGTCAGAGCGGATTAAGACGATCTTTTCTCCCTCTTTAATGGAGAAAATTTGGGTCATGTTCTATAAAATAAATGGCAGAGAACAGAGGAACTTGATCCGTCAGGAATGCTGGCCGAAACTTATTTTCCACTGTCTGTCAATGCTGCAATCCAATCCTAATGTGTTTGACCCTCGTTTAAGCCTCAAACTCCATATCCTCCAATATATAAAATATATATCTCCTGAATTCACTCCACTTCCTCTCATTTAATCCTTCTGTTACCTTCACCCTATCAATCGTCCACACCCTCAATCTCTCCTTATTCCTCCGTGCCCTCCAACTCTCCTTATTCTTCCCACTCCCTCCATCTCTTTTTACTCCTCTCCCACTCCCTCCATCTCTCCTTACTCCTCTATGACTCCCTCCATCTCTCCTTACTCCTTCTGTTCCCTCCATCTGCCTTTACTCCTCTCCCACTCCCTCCATCTCTCCTTACTCCTCTCCCACTCCCTCCATCTCTCCTTACTCCTCCCTCTCCCACCATCTCCCCATAGTCCTCTCCCACTCCTTCCATCTCTCCTTACTCTTCTCCTGCTCTCATTGTCTCTCTGTTCTAAATCTTCTCCCGATCCCTCCATCTCTCTCTCTTATGAACCATCTGGCTCGACCATGTGGAGTATTTAGGCCATTTTGTCATGTTGTGTGCAATGGGGGTAAATGCAAGCTGTATTATTGCAGTGTGACCTGTAGTTGTGCGCAGTCAGGAAGCGTGGATCCTATGGTGCTGATAACTAAAGGGGCCTACGAAGGCAACTCTTTGGGATATTTACTGGAGCTGATTTCCTTGCAAGTGTCAGGTTACGGCTTTGTTCTGTCTGAGTGCATCAGGCAATTGCACAGGATGGCAGTGAACAGGAAAAAGGGATCAGGAACAATAAAATTCTCCTCTTCAATCTGGTCTGCAATTTACCTGCAGTTGACAGTACGAACTCACACTGAACCGATTCGCTTGACAGGAGCAGAGCTCAGTGTGACCTTCCAGTGATAAGCACATCGCTGGAATTAAGTCTCCTTCCAACAGTGTCATAGACAGATGATTGGGAATATGACACACTATGAGATTACACAGAGAGCTGGCTTTAGAGATGATCCATCTCTAAATATTATCAGTTACAGGGCTGCGTGGAGCATTACATTGGGAATTCCACAATCGGTCTCCAGCTAAAACGAACAGACCATGTTTGCAGAATATCGATATGCCTCTACATCACTTCAATTCCTAACCGAGACAAAACAGTAATGTCGACAGTGAATTTGTTTTAAGATTTTGTTATTTTCCCTTTGATGATGTTGTTGGCATACAACAACTTTCAAAATGCAACATTTTCACTCTCGGCCATGAGACCGTGGAAGGTGGTTTACAATAGAGAAGTGACTCTCGGAATAGCAACAATAGCGAGTAACAATGGAGTGTGAAAACATGGTTTGGGGTCCCTCTCATCCCTGTCTGACAACTGGCTCTGGTGACTGAGTGGACGTGGAGCACTGGTCTGTGCTGTATCCAGCACCAGCACTGAGGTATTCTGCAAACCTGATAACGCACCATCTTAGATGCAAATTCTTGGAATGATAAAATGGTCCCAGCACAGTGGGAGGCCATTCGGCCTATTGTGTCTGCGATGGCTTTGCCAACGAGTTATATACCTAGTGCCATTCGCCTGCCATTTCCCCCATACTCCTGGAAAAACTTCCTTTCAGATAAGGATCCAATTCACTTTTGAAAGCCTCAACTGAACCTGCCTCCACCACACTCTCAGGCAATGCATTTCAGATTCCAAACATTCACTGAGTGAAAAAATTTCTCTTTGTGTCTGCATCGCTTCTTTTGCCAATTACCTTAAAGCTGTGCACTCGATTTCAAGGCTTCTACCAATGAGAACAGTTTCTAAATATCAGCTCTGTTCGGACCTCTCATGATTTCAAACATTTCTATCAAATCTCCTCTGAATCCTCTCTTCCCTGAGGAAAACAGTCCCAGCTTCTCCAATCTATTTTTTTGTTTGTTTTTAGCTCTGTGATAGTTTTGATATTACACTTGGAATACTGTGCATGGCTCCAATACTAGTCACTATATTTCTAAAAAAGATAGGCACTGGAGAAGGTGCAAAAACAGATTGATAAGGATGATACCAGAACTGAGAGGCTGTTAATACAATCTGAGGAAAGACTGAACAGACTGAAGTTCCTTTCTTTGAAAAAAAAAGGTTCAAATGTTTCAGAAGAATGAGGTGCAGGAATAGGCTATTCAGCCCTTTAGGCCTGCTGCACCATTCAATATGATCAGAGCCGATCATCTGAGCAAAGAACAAGAGCAAACGATATGGCCTTCGAGCCTACACTGCATTCAACAGGCGCATGGCTAATCTGATTTTAACTTCAACTTTGCATTCCTGCATATCTCCAAGAATTGTTCACTCCTTGTTCCCACATCATATTCTACCTTTCTCTTGATCACTTCCTTCTCTACCTACCTTGATGGCATCAGCATGTTTTGCAACTATACATTGGGTCCCTTCATCATTGATATAGATTGTAACTACCTGAAGTTCCAACATTGATCCTTGGGCACTAAATTAATTACAACCAACCAAAATAACCAATCCTTTACCTATGCTGATAAGCTGTGCCCTTCACCATGAATTCTTGTTTTTGATGAGACACCTCATCAAATGCTTTTTGGAAATGAATATATGCCAAATCTACATATCCCCCACTACCACCTTATCCACCTTGCTTCTTACTTCCTCAAAACACTCAAATAAATTGTTCAACTCAATTTCCCTTACACATGCATTTTAACTTTGCCCGAGCACATTATTCATTTCTAATATCCTGCTAATCACCTAAATAATAGATGTCAGGCTGACTGGCCTATAGTTCCATTTTTCCTGAGTGCCTCCTTTGTTGAATACAGGTGTTCTATTTGCTATTTTCTAATCTACTGGGATCCTTCCAGAATCTACAGCATTTTAGAAGATTATAATCAATGAATCCTCTTTATCTGCAGCTACTCCTTTTATGACCCTCAGATGCAAGCCATCTGATCCTGGCAGTTTATCATCCTTTTGGTCTAATAATTTTTCCAATACATCTTTTGCCTGCCCATGGTGATTGTTACTAGTTTGTCCCTTCCACTCATCACCAGATCTTCAAGCATCTTTCGAAAGTCTTCTAAGTTTTCTATAGTGAAGACAGACATAAAATACCAGTTCAATACCTCCACTATTTCCTGGTTTTCCATGATCAGATTCCTAGACTCATTCTCTTGAATACCAACACTTGCTTTAGTTATCCTTGTAGAAACTCTCACTATCTGTTTTTATATTATTGGCTAACTTTTAATGATAGTAAAATGTAGGGTACGCAGGGTAGTTTGGTCTTAGAGTAGGATAATAGGTCGGCACAACATCATGGGCCGAAGGGCCTGTACTGTTCTATGTTCTTTGTTTCTCTCAACACTCTACTTTCTCCCTTTTGGTTATTTTTTTGTCATTCTTTGCTGATCATTGAGTCATAGAGTCATACAGCACAGAAGCAGACACTTCAGTCCAACCAGTCCATGCCAAAATATAATTCTAAGCTAAGCTAGTCCCACCTGCCTGCTCCTGGCCCATATCCCTCCAAACCTTTTCTATTCATGTACCTATCCCAATGTCTCTTAAACATTGTAATTGTACCCACATCCACCATTTCCACGGGAAGTGCATTCCACACATGAGCCACCCTCTGTGAAAAAAATTTGCCTCTCACGTCTTTTTTAAATCTGTCTCCTCTCACCTTAGACATGTGCCCCCAGTCTCGAAATCCATATCCTAGGGAAAATACAACTACCATTAACTCTATCTATACCTCATTATTTTATAAACTTCTATCAGATTGCCTCTCAACCTCTTTCCCTCCAGTGAATAAAGTCCCAGCCTTTCTTTATAACTCAAACCTTCCAGACCTGGCAACATCCTGGTAAATCTCTTCCAAAACCTCTCTAGCTTAATAATATCCTTTCTAAAATGGGGCGACCACAACTGAACACAATATTCCAGAAGAGACCTGACTGATGTCCTGTACAACCTCAACATGACTTCCCAATTTCTATATTCGAAGGACTAGGCAATTAAGGTAAGCATGCCAAATGCCTTTTTAACTGCCCTGTCTATGTTTGATGCAAACTTCAAAAAATTATGTAGCTGCACATCTCGGCTCTCTGTTCTACAACACTACCCAAAGCCCTAGCATTAACTGTATAAGCCCTACCCTTGTTTGTTGTACCAAAATACATTAGCTTGCACTTATCTAGATTAAACTCCATCTGCTATTTTTCAGCCAACTGACCCATCTGATCAAGATCCCTCTGTAATCTTAGAAAACCTTCTTCACAGTCTACTACGCCACCAATTTTGCCAATCTTCTGTCCTACCACTTTACACATTTGTATATTTTTCTTTCAAGTCGATACTATCCTTAATTCAGCCACTGATGTGTGTCCTTTGAAAAAAGTCTTTATTTCTTGCTGGGATATATTTGCTGAGAGTTATAAAATATCTCCTTAAAAAGCCTACCACTGCATCTTTACTGTCCTACTTCATAATACAGTTTCTCAGTTCACTTAAGCTAATTCTCTATACATTGCTTTATTCAGGTTTAAAACATAGTGTTAGGCCCACATCTCTTCCCTTTAACCTGATTTTGAAATTCTGTTGTGTTATGATCACTGAAGCCTACAGGCTCCTTTACCAGGAAGTAATTTATTAAGCCTGTCTCATTCCTCATTACCAATTCTAGAGTAGCCTGCTCCCTGGTTGGCTCCAGAATGTATTCCAAGAAAATGTCCCAAAATGCACTCTATAAACTAATTTTCCAGGCTACCTTTGCTAATCTGATTTGCCCAATCTAAATATACATTAAAGTCACCCATAGTTATTCTGGTAAATTTCTTGCATACCCCATTTACCTCTTCGTGTATACTCTGTCCTACAGTGTAACGAGTGTTAGGAGGTCTATAAACTAGCCCCACAGGTGACCTTTATTTATTTTAATTATTTTTATTCATTCGCAGCTGGCCAGCATTTATTGCCCCTAGTTTATTTGAACTGAGTGGCTTGCTGGTCCATTTCAGAGGGCAGTTGAGAGTCAGCCACATTTCAGTGGGTCTCGAGTCACATGTAGGCCAGACCAGGTAAGGACGACAGATTTTTTTCCCTGAAGGACATTAGTGAATGAGGTACGTTTTCCGACAATCCCTGGCAGCTCTCTCTAGAGCACGCCACAGTCAGTCCCTTTCCCAGGCTGTATCCTCTTAGCCTGGCAAGCTTATTTCCCTCAAGTACCCATCCAGTTTCCCTCTGAGATCACTGACTGTCTCTGCTGCTACACAACACACAGACACGGCTCCCATTTGCACTGTTAAACACATAACTGCAGAATATATAAACGACAGAACAGGAGGAGGTGCCTGCTCTACCGTTCATTATCGTCTCGGCTGATCTCCTTGTGCTCTCAGCTCCACTTTCCTGTCTGCCAGAGTTATATGTGTTATAATTCATACTTATGCACCCCATAACCTGCGACTCCCTCTTCTATTGAAAATTTATCTATCAACATCGAATAAATCGCGTAAGTTCTTCACCACCTCCCCTCTATATCTCTTGCCCAAAGTCTGTGACCCAATTATTTTATTGCTACTCGTTTGTTCTTAATGGGAGTTTTGCAGAGCCCAGATTGGTTGTTAAGCTTTTTTTTAATTCACTCGTGGATGTGGGTGTTACTGGCTGGCCAACATTTATTGCCTGTTCCTAGCTGTCTTTGAACATGGGGGCTTGCTAGACTATTTCAGAGGGCAGTTGAGAGTCAACCACATTGTGGGTTGAGTGACACGTAGGCCAGACTAGATAAGGATGGCAGATTTCCTTTCCTGAAGGACATTAGTGAACCAGATGGGTTTTTCCAACACTCAGCATGGTTTCATGGTCATCAGTGGATTTTTAATTCCAGATCTTTGTTTTGAATTCAAATTCCACCATTTGCTATGGTGGGATTCAAACCTGGGTCCTGAGAATATTAATCTGGATTAATAATCGAACGACAATACCACTAAGCCATCATCTCCCTCCCGGCCACTAATCTTTGCCATCACCTCTTAGCTTTCCTATTTCCCTACCCAAACTGATTCGACGTCTTTCAAACGAAGATCTTCTCTCACTACCACACTAATGACACTCTTAACTAACAGAGCTACCCCACCTCTTTTTTTCCCTAGTTTTCTATCTGTTTGAAATGTGAAATACCCTTCAATATTTAGGTCTCAGCCTTGGTCATCTTGCAGCCATGTCTGTGTAATAGTTATCAGGTCATACATTCTTAATTTTATCTATACTAACAATTCATTCATTTGCTACGAAGGCTGTGCATAATCAGAAACAGAGCCTTTTTAACATTTTGGCAATCTCTGGCCTTATCTGCATTTGTAATTTTGCACTGTCCCTCCTTTCCAGTCACGCTGTGGCTATTATGAGCTAAATTGCTATTCTGCTCTATTACCCTGTTGTGTCCCTTTGAGTTATCACACACCATCACCAGTTCCCTTCTCCTCACTACTCAGTTTAAAGGAGAGAAGTAAAAAAAAGTTCTCACTCGTTGCGCAGACCAAACTAGAGATCATAAAGGAAGAAATGTCACTAACAAATCCAATAAAGAATTCAGCAGCAGGTTTTTTTTTTAAAACTAGAGAATGTTGAGAATGTGGAACCCACAGCCACAGGGAGCAAGTGAGGCAAACTGTGTACACTTTTAGAAGGAGAAGCTAGATAGACACATATATGGGAAAGGAATCAAAGATTATGCAAATGGGGTGCAATGAAATGATGTGGTAAAGGCTCATGTGGAGTTGGTGTGGAGATCAATTGGGCCAAATGATTTGTTTATCTGGAACAAAATCAGAAATTGCTGGAAAAGCTCAGCAGGTCTGGCAGCATCTGTGCAGCGAAATCAGAGTTAACGTTTCGGGTCCAGTGACCCTTCCTCAGAACTGATGGTAGCTAGTTCTTTCAGTTTTTTTTAATCTGTTTATCTGGCGTAAATTCAATGTACTGAGGTTGAAATGCTCGATGCTGTCTGTGGATGGCACTACTTGCTTTAAAGTGAGCAGCTCCCTGGCAGAGCAGGAGGGGAGACAGTAACTTATGGCAGCAATATACAGAGTCGAGCCAATTTGGGATTTATTTCATAGCAATTAACAATAAAGCAAACACTACTCGAGACCTGAATAAATCATTAAATGCCAGAAATGCTCCCACTCAACAGCTGCGAAATGGGAAATATAAATAAAATCTCACAAAGTACAGAGAGAGAGAAAGAAAAGCCACAAGATGACAATACCCTGGTTTCATTGTCTCTTTTGTTTGTTCCTGCTCAGGTATGTTGAGTGTATGGGGAATGACGTCGGATGGTGCTGGCTTCCCCTCCCCCACCTCAGCCTGAGTCCACTGTCCTCAGACTGTTCGGCTCAATGTCATTCCTACTTTGCAGTTATTAAAAATACTCTTTTTTTGTGAGGCTGTTTCTTCTTTGTATAAACAATGAAACATCTGTTAATGAATGAAAAGCTCAGTTTCTAGCATCTGTTGGAATTTCCACATTTTACAGGAGAAAGTAATTGGATACGATAGTGACAGAAACATAACTCTCATGGAGACGGGAGGAGTGCGAGAGTGTGACAGCAATAGTCAGTAGGAAAGAAAGGGCAGAGGGAGGAATGAAAGAAGTGAGAAAGAGTGAAGGGAGGGAATGGTGGTAGGAGGGAGGGGTAGAGACAAAAAGAGCAACAGTGAGAGAAATAAGAGAGGGGAGAAAAACAAATGAGAGAGAAGAGGAACAGGTAGAGTGGAGAAAGACAAGGGAGGAAAGAGGAAGAAAATGATATTGAGAGAGAATGGGGCAAGGAGAATGTGTGTGAGGAAAGCAAGAGAGAACCCAAGTGTGAAAAAAAAATGGAAATTGTGGTGAAGAGTGAAAATGTGTAGACAGTAATAAAGAATGAGTCAGAATGGAAGAGAGATGAGGAGGGAGGGTGCGGGTCACTGAGAGCAATTAGAGGTCAGTGCACAAGACGTTGAAGACCATAGGTTAGCCAGTGTTGGTTGCTGAGGAAGTTGATAATAGACAAACTTTGTTCAGACCCATGCCAATCCTCATGGAAATTGAATCATAATGGTGGCAATAACTCCCACAATTCCTTGCTCTCCAGAAAGAGCTCTATCCATGTAGTAGTTAAGGCCATAGCTCCAGTACCCAGGAGACGCCAGGACAATCTGGGAGGGTGCGGTTGGCAATCTGAATGTATCCAATTGGGATGAAGGCAGTAACATCTGAACCTTTTAGGATGGTATTTGAGAATCAAGATCAGACAGCATGTGGGCAGGCTGAGGATTCTAACTGAAGAAGAATGAGGTGGGGACAGATCGTGCCAGGATAGGGGAGTAGGGACAGGAGGAAGCTGAGGAAATCGCATGCAATTCCAGGTTTACTCCCCACGGATGTCCTTGATGACTGGAGAGTCCAGAACTACGTGTCACAGTCTAAGGATACTGGATAGGCAATTTAGGACTAAGAAGAGGAGAAATGTCTTCAACCGGGAAGTGGTGAGCCTGTGGAATTCTCTGCCATAGAAAGCAGTTGAGGCCAAAACATCGAATGTTTTCTAGAAGGAGTTAGATATAGTTTTTAGAGTCAAAGGGAATGGGGAGAAAGTGGGAACAGGGGACTGAGTTGGACGATCGGCCATGATCATTCTGAATGGTGGAGCAGCCTCTAAGGGTTGAATGGCCTACTCCTGCTCCTATTTTCTATGTTTCTATAATGCAGAGGTACTTAAGTGTGATTTGGACAAGTTGAATGAGTGGGCAAATGAATGGGAGGTGAAGTATAATGTGGATAAGTGTGAGTTTATCCACCTTGGTAACAAAAACAGGAAGGCAGGTTAGTATCTGAGTCAATGTTTCCATCCTGTGCCAATTTGGCTAATTGCAGCTGTGGCACCACCATTGACCTGTTTCTGTTGGCTTTGTGAAGTGCTTGTGAAGTGTGTGTGTGTGTGTGTGTGTGTGTGTGTGTGTGTGTGTGTGTGTGTAGGGCTGGTGCAAAGGGAGTTACTAAGGATATCTATTCCTGATCATTGTCTACTGTTGAAAAGACAATGCTGTGTTATAAAAAATTCAGGTTCAACTGTGATGCTCCCAAGGTCAAGTAGCTGTGGCTTAAATAAGAAGAATGTCCAATTTGACAGCCTGACAGCTGATGTCTCTAGAACCGAAAAGGTCTAGGTTTTCCTGACAATTGTCAGTTGTGACTGAGAGGTAGCACACTCGCCTCTGAGACTGAAGCTCATGGTGTCAACTCCCACTCCAGAGGTTTGAGCACATAAAGGAAAGGCTAGCACACACTGTGCTCTGTTGATGAAGAGCCGGATTTTCAGTGGTACGTCATTTGGCTGAGGCAATAAACCGAAGCAATAACTGTCCTCTCAGGGCGGCATCATAGACTTTGCACCTATTGTTCCAAAGAAGGAAAGCAGGAATGGGGGTTCTTCTTGGTGTAGTGGCCAATCTTTATCCCTCAATAAACAATGTACAAATGGTCTGGTCAATCTCCCATTGCTGACCATGGGATCTTGCTGTGTGCAAACTGGTGGTAGGGTTTCCTATCTTACACCAGCGGCTGCACTCTTAAAATCACTTCTTTGGCTGTAAAGTGCTTTGGGATGTTCCGTGATTGTGAGAGCTTACAGAAAAACAAGTTCTTTCTCTTTTGCAGAAGAAAGAAAGTACACTTTGATCACAGTTCCTGGGGAAACATTCATTAACAATTTTGCTGAGATCTTTCATTGTGACAAGAAGCCCAGCACAAGAAGCTGTGTTAACAGCCATGGTTTTCTCGTTTTGAAATGCAGTCGTCTTTGGGGACCCTGTACCTGCAAGGTTAACCTGTCTCTGTGCTGGAACAATTAATGATAGTAATAAGAGTTGAGGTTCTACACACACACACACACACACACACACACACACTCTTCCAGACCTACCCAACACCCACCTACACTCACAACCCTATCCACACACACAGGCATATCTATGCACACTCACAGATAGATACAAACACTCCTGTCCCATACACACACATCCCTACACATACACTCTCACAGACCTACCCAACCCCCAACACACATATAACCCTACCCACACAGATACATCTACCCACACACACACTCCTAGCCACACACATACAGACACACAGACAGTAGTCTACTGATACTTCACACATTTCTTTTTACTATAAACTACTCAATAAGAACATAAATACAGCAACTGGGAGCAGGATTAGGCCATTTGGCCCATCGAGCCTGCTGTGCCAAATGACTAGATCATGGCTGATCTTCTAACCAAAAGCCAATTTCCTGCCTTATCTCCAGATCAATCCATTTCCCCCAAAATCTCTTATCAATCTCTGCCTTGAACATAGCCAACAATTGAGCAACGCAGCCCCTGCATGTAGAAAACTGCAAGAATTCACAACTTCTGAGTGAAGAATTCCTCATCATTGTCCTTATTTTCAGACTGCTGCCCCTAATTCTAGATTCTCCAAACAAAGGGAAACATTATAAAACCCCAGAAATTTTAAAAACTAGATCACCTCCGGGAAATACAGGCCTAACTTACTTAACCTCACCTCACAGGACAATCCCATCCCCATAGGAATTAGGCTGGTGAACCTTTGTTGCTCCCTCTTTGGCAGCCATATCCTTCCTTAGGCCAAGAGACCAAAACACAGTCTCACCAAGGCCCTTTAAATCTTTCCTCTCTTACTCCAATCCCTTAGAGGCTAATATATCACTTGCTTTCTTAATTGCTTGCTTTATTGCATGTTAATATCACATGATTCATGCTGAGGTCCTCTGAATGTCAACATTTCTCAGGCTCTTACTTAGTGGCCTAGTGGTATTGCTGCTAGACAAATAATCCAGAGACCTACTAATGACCTGAGAATGCGAGTTCAAATCAGATGGTGGAATTTGAATATTTAAAACAAAATCTGGCATAGAAGCCCCTTGGTGACCATGAAACCATTGCTAATTGTTGTGTAAAAATTCGCTGATGTCCTTTAGGGAAGGAAGCTGACGTTCTTCCCTGGTTTGTCCTACGCGTGACTCCAGACCCACAGTGGTGTGGTTGACAAAATTAGAAATTGCTGGAAAAGCTCAGCAGGCAGTGTGGTTGACTCTTAGCTGCCCTCTGAAATGACCTGGGAAGCCACTCAGTTACATCCAAGGGCAACTAAGGATACGTAATAAATGCTGGCCCAGCCATCAATGCCCACATCCCATGTACGGGTAAGGCAAAGTCACCATTGTCTTACCAGACCATAGGGCTGCTCTCCCATTGCAAAGAGGGACAGACAGCTGCTGGTGGTTTAACCTGAGGGTCACCATGCTTCAGGTAAGGAGTGAGAAGGATCGTCCTTCATGTGTGGGAATTGAACCCACACTGCTGGCATCACTCTGCATTGTTAACTAACCATCCAGCCAACTGAGCTAAGGTAACATCTGTGGAGAATGAAACAGAGTTCATCTAACCTTTCACCTGTTTTAATGACTTTGATCGAGGGATAATTAATGTTCGAGATTCCAGTGAGAACTTTCTTGCTCCTCGAAATAATAGCATAACTTACAACAATCTGAGAAAGTTGACAGGCCTCTGTTTAACATCCCAGCTGAAAGGCAGCACCTTTGACAATGCAGTGCTCCCTCAGTACTGCAATGAAACTGTCAGCTTTGACGTTTGTACATTGGGTCATCTAAGACAGAAGCAAGAGTTCAACCTGCTGAGTCATGGTTGATAAGTTGGTTAGATACAGCACAGGCCTTAGCTATGATGCTCTGCACAACTTCAGGACCCCAGACAGCTCTTAGGGGGTTCTGCTGGAACCAACATCATCGAAGGGTAAGGCAGAAGGAGCAAAAGCTTTGGAAAGGGTCAGTCAAATACTGACCATTGGACACAGAAGGCATGGAGAATCAGTCAACAACACAGTGCAGTGAACAGAACTATTGAGTACACATGTGCATACCAGAAGTGACATATATTAATACACAGGGTCCTGTTCTTTATTAGCATAAATTACATTTACCTGCAGTGTCTGTTTCAACTGGACAAAACAGGTGATAACTATTCTCAGGTTCATTTCTCAGGGCAGTGCCTTGACCAATCCGAGTCAATTTTCCTAGTCTAAATCTAAATAGAGTTTAGCAGTTAACTATCAGTCATCATCTAACTGGAACATTTTCCATGACAACCACTCTAACCATCAGGAGTCCAATTGCCAACCAGTCAGCACACTCTTTATATATAGTGTAAAATAACTGCTTTCCTGTTATATTAGTACTTCTTGTGAATTGTCCTGATGACAAGATGGACATCTTTGATAAAATTCTTCCACAATACTCAAACTTGTCCAACTAAAAGACCACAGATTTATTAAGATGGTGGAAGATCTAGATTTAGAAAGAAGAGCAAACAAGTTTGCCATTCTATAGCACCCTTCTTTGCTCAGTGCATTTGCAGCCAAGAAAGTAGGTCAGGAGCGTTGTTGTAAATTAAGAAATGGCAGCACTGGGCAATCTCTGACCTTTTGAATTATCATCTTCAAAAATGGCAGGAACCCCAAGAGAGAATCCAAAGCTAACAGCCTTCCCATTCTGTCCATTCTTCAAGCTTTTTGAGGGCACTATTTCTTTCTCCACCCTGCAGATATTTCACTAAGTTTCTGCCTCTCATTAAATGGCTTGTGTTTAAAGGTGATAATTGAAGTCTCATGATGATGGGCAGTCAGTATGGATGGACAGCAATCTGTGACTGGAGCCAGAGAGAACAGCAGGATTTACAAAGAGCTGCATGTTAGCTTGTCGTTGAGTTTAAAGGAATCCTCGTTCATGCCAAAGCAATAAAGAATGTTTAATAGCTGAAGGGTATTGATTGCTTTCAATAGTGCCCATTGCATCTTATGCTGTAAAACACAAGGGAAGCAGTTAGAGGCTAATAACTCTGGCTAAACAAAAATGTGAAGGGGATCATCCCAACAAAGGTATTATCGATGAGCACGATCTGAAATAGTCGAGGGACTGATGTGCCACAATCCATCAACACTGGGAATTAGGAGAATCAAGCCCACTTCACAGCAAATTAACGTGATATTTATTCCATGAGATCCTCAAAGGTCCACTTTTCAAGCAGTAGGTCACTTACATTGACTCGGATGTTAAAGTTGCTGGTTACAGTGTCCTAAAGTGATTGCCCACCCCCCTGGACATCAGGCCAAAGCAGCTGCTTTTACACAATCATTCACATCTTATTAACAAGAACATCGACAGGAATATCACCATTTTAAACTCAATTATCCTCAGATAGACAGCAATAAATCAAATATCAATTTCAGGAGAAAACTTTTTATCCAGAAAGTGATGAGAATGTGGAATATGTTACAACAGGGGGTGGTTGAGATTAACAATGTCAATAAATTGAAGGGAGAAGCTGGGCAACAACATGAGGGAGAATGGAACAGAAGGATCTGCTGATGGGGTGAGATGGAGGGCGTTGGAAGGAAGCTTGTGTGGAGCTCAGACACCAGTACTGACTAGGTGGGCCGAACAACTTGCTTCAGTTTTAAATTCAATTTCCTCTCAGCATCTGGATTACAATTCACATTGACCACTGACTGAGGTCTGAATAAAAGTCAGTGGAGCTGAAAATAACATGGGACTGGTCGCTACAGGGGAGGAGCATTGATTCACAATGAAAATGAACAGGAGGTAGTTGTTCAGCTCCTTGAGCTGCACCAACATTCTAGATAATTATTGATCTTCTATATTACTGCCATTTTCCTGCTTTATCCTCATATTCTTTGAGATCTTTAATATCTAGAAATACATTGATTTTCGTCTCAGCATTAAGGCTGAACTTGACTGTAGCATGAAGGAGCCCGAGCAAAACTAGTGTCAGTGGGAATCAGGGGAAAACTCTCCACTGGTTAATCCACTGGCATAGCATTTATTGCCCGTCCCTAGTTGCCCTCGAGAAGGTGGGAGTGAGCTGCCTTCTTGAACCGCTGCAGTCCACCGGCTGTAGGCAGACCCACAATGCCCTTACGGAGGGAATTCCAAGATTTTGACCCAGCGACACTGAAGGAACAAAGATATATTTCCAAGTCAGGATAGTGAGTGGCTTGGAGGGTAAATTGTAGGGGGTAGTGTATGCTGTCCTTGTCCTTCTAGCTGGAAGTGATCATGGGTTTGGAAGGTGCTGTCTAAGGAACATCTGTAGTGGAAGAAGTGGTTACTTGTGGATGTGGTGCCAATTAAGCGTGCTGAATAATCCTGGATGGTGTCAAGCTTCTTGAGTGTTGTTGGGGCTGTACTCTTCCAGACAAGCGGGGAGTATCCCATCACACTCCTGACTTGTGCCTTGTAGATGGTGGACAGGCTTTGGGGAGTCAAGAAATGAGTTAGTCACCACAGTATTCCTAGCCTCTGACCTGCTCTTGTTGCCACAGTATTTACATGGCTTGTCCAGTTCACTTTCTAGTCAATGGTAACCACTAGGATGCTGATAATGGAGGCTTCAGTGATGGTAATGCCATATAATGTCATGGGATGATGATTAGATTTCCTCTTGTTAGGAGACTGTTGTTTCCTGGTACTTGTGACCCAAATTGCTAATCATGTCAGCGCAAACCTGGATACTATCCAGGTCTTGCTGCACCTAGACCATGGTCTACTACAGTACCTAAAGAATCATGAATGATGCTGAACATTATCCATCACGAGTTAGACATTCCCTATTCTGACCTTATGATGGAAGGAAGGTCATTGATGAAGCTGCTGAAGATGGTTGGGCCTAGAACACTACCCTGAGGAACTCCTGCAGAGATCTCCTGAAACTGAAATGACTGACCTTCAACACAACCATCTTCCTCTATGCCAGGAATGACCTTAACCAGTGGAGAGTTTTCCCCTGATTCCCACTGACACTAGTTTTGCTCGGGCTCCTTCATGCTACAGTCAAGTTCAGCCTTAATGTCAAAGGCAGACACCCTGTCCTCACTTCTGGAAAACATCTCTTTTGTTCATCTTTGAACCAAGGCTGTCATGATTTCAGGAGCTGAAAGGCCCTTGCAGAACCCCAACTGAGTGTCACTGAACAGGTTATTGCTGAACTGATCATTTCCAACCCTTTACTATTGACCGAGAGGAGACTGATAGGTGGTAACTGACCGGGTGGGATTTGTCTTCCTATCTTTGTGCAGGACATACCTGAGAAATTTTCCACATTGTTGCATAGATGTCAGCCTTGTAACTGTACTGAAAGAGTATTTGACTAGGGAAGCAGCACATTCTCAAGCACAAGTCTCTTGTACTGTTGCCCGAATGTTGTCAGGGTCCATAGCCTTTGCAGTATTCAGTGCCTCCAACCTGTCCTTCATATCATGTGGAGTGAATTGAATTGGCTGAAGACTGATATCTGTGATACTGGGGACCACAGCAGGAGGTCGAGATGGATCATCCACTGGACAGTTCTGGCTGAAGACTGCTACAAATGTTTCAGCCTTATCTTTTGCACTGATCTGTTGAGCTCTTCTTGATATTGGGGATATTTGTGGGGCCTCCTCCTCCAGTGAGTTGTTTAATTGTCCACCATCATTCACGACTGGATGTGGCAGGACTGCAGAGCTTAAAGAGGACCCATTGGTTGTGGAATCGCATAGCTGGCTATTACTTGCTGCTTATGCAAGTAGTCCAGCTTTGTAGGTTCACCAGGCTGACACCTCCTTTTCAGGATGCTTGGTGCTGCTCCTGGCATGCCCTCTCCATTGAACTGGGGTTGATCCGCTGGCCTGATGTAATGGTAGAGTGAGGAAATGCTAGGACACGAGACCGCCCTGCTTCTTTTCCGCTTCAAGTGCATTCTGAAGGTGATGACTGGATCCACTCCTAACTTCACATTGTGTCAGAAAGCTTCTCCTCATGTCACCTCTGGTTCCTTTGTGAAAATTGTATGGTACGCCCAATGCCTGAGACTTGTGTATAGTATCGAGGCTGGGCAGACAGTGCGTCCTGGGGAGGATATCTTTTGAATGAGGCATGGAAATTCCCAAAGGACTACTCAAAGGAGAGCAGGAGAATTCTCTCTGGTGTCCTGGGCAATACCTATCCCTCATTCAACATCATGAGAAAAAGAGTATCCAACCACAATCTCGCTACTATCTGAGGGATCTTGCTGTGCACGAACTGGCTGTTGAGTTTCCTACATTAATTCGGGGATTACGTTTCAAAAACATGCCTCACTTTGCTGCATCCCGAGGATGTGACTGGCACTATGTGAAAGCAACTCCTTTCTTTCAAATAACCCATTAAAATCATGGGTGCACTCTGGTCGACAGTTTTCATGGTTGGCTGCGTCATGGAAGAAACACGGCGATGCTCAGAGACAAAAGGAGTAAAAACTGTTTTATGTCAATAGCTTCATGTCTGAGTGTGTCACAGGCACATGTCCCACCCCCACAGCAGATGGACTGATGATAACTATCCCAGTCAGAGCCGGGCTCTGTCACATTTGATGACGTGGACAGTAAGTGTAAGTGAGGTCTTGAAAATATACACCTGCTAAAATTAATCTAAATAGAGCTGGGGCATGGTGGGAGGTGCTGACAGAGATTACTGGGACGTGGAATACACCACCGATCTTAGTTCTGAGTTGCACAGGTTAGAAAGGCCTGAGTTTCAGACTGTACAGATACTTTTACTCAATTTGTCCAGTTATGTTATGCCACATCTCTGGAGCAGGTGGGACTGGAACCAAGGACTTCTGGCCCAGAGGTTTGGGCACTACCACTGCACCACAAGAGCCCCTAGGCTGTGCTTTGGATTTGACTGGCTGATCCCATGGCCTACGAGACCCACAATTACCTTTGTCAATCTGGATCCAGCCAATCAGTGAGAGGGAAACTAAGGCATCTTTCCTTTGTGGAGAAAACCAAAAAAAAAACTGCGGATGCTGGAAATCAGAACAAAAACAGAAATTGCTAGACAAACTCAGCAGGTCTGGCTGCATCTATGGAGAGGAATCAGAGTTAACGTGTTGTTCTGAACTGTTCTGAAGAAGGGTCACCAGACCCAAAACATTAACTCCAATTTCTCTCCATTAATGCTGCCAGATGCACTGAGTTTTTCCAGCAATATCTGTTTTTGTTTCTTTATGGAGAGTTTAATAACTACTGAGTCTTACCATTCTGTGCCCCCACCAATCCCACCTGCTCCCCTGTTGTATGCAGCCAGTTAATTAATTCACTAATCAATAATCTCCATCAACAAATCTGCTTAACAATAGTGACAAACCTCAGCACTGCTGTGTCATGCTGGGCTAGGAGTCGGCCAAAGATTGCAGTTCTGGTTAAGTGAAGCTTGGATGGGAGTAGTATCTGACAAATAAATGCTCAGTATATGTAAGTCAGCCAAAGGCAACTGCTGAGAGAACTATTGCTGCCTTTAATTACCAAGGGCAGGATTAATTTTGGCTGTGGGCTGTTTGTGGTGGTGGTAGGAGTTGCGGGGGGGGGGGGAGGGTGAGGCGAGGGCGGGGGGGGGGCGGCCCCTGGCCATTTTCCAGCAGGTCTCAGTGGGCAGATCCAGCTACCCACCCATAAGGAGCATGCAACTTACTAAAGTAATTAAACGGCCACTTGAGGTGTTTGATCAGAGGCTGACTGGAACTCCTGTGGTAGAGTCCCCATCTCTAAGGCAGGAGACCTGGGTTCAAGTCCCGTCCATTCCAATCCTGTTGGAACAGGTTCACTCAAAACACAGGAATTTTTCACTGGCATATTGTACCCCCAACTCCACTCTGATTTCAGGAGCAGGGAATCCTGGAATGGCCGTCGCTTCAGGATGTCATGGACTACTAACAACCCATTGACAGCCACTTAATGGTCCCCGTTAGCAGCTATTCATTCTCCCAGGCTGGCCCTAACCTACTCCTTTGTCTTTTTATTTAGATGGACCATTTTTGTTTCTCACTCTTTGGGCTCTATCTCCATCTGTCGTTTACCCCTTCCCCCACCCCTTTTATCACTCATTCAAAGGATAAGGGCCCCACTGGTTAGGTCAGCAATTACTGACCGAAGAACTTGAGGAGAGTCACCTACACTGGTGTGGGTCTGGTAGGCCAGACCAGGCTAAGAATGGCAGTTTCCTTCCCTAAAGGACAAGGTCAGAAGTCACACAACAACGGGTTACAGTCCAATTTCACCTGACGAAGTAGCAGCACTCTGAAAGCTTGTGATCTCAAATAAACCTGTTGGGACTATAACCTGGTGTCGTGTGACTTCTGACCTTGTCCACCCCTGTCCAATATCAGCACCTCCACACCTTCTCTAAAGGACATTAGTGAACCAGTTGGGTTTTTCCGACAATGGACTACAGATTTGTGGTCATCATTAGACTCTTAATTCCAGATTTTGTCACTGAATTCAAATTCCAACATCTGCCATGGTGAGATTCAAACCCAGGTCCCCAAAACATTCGCTGGGTAGCTGAGTTAACAGTCCAGCAATAATACTACTAGGTCTCTCCAGCAATTTTACCAACCTTTTCCCGTCCACAATCAGTTCTGAAGAAGGGTCACTGGACCTGAATGTTAAGTCTGCTTTCTCTCCACAGATGCTGCCAGACCTGCTGAGTTTCCCCAGCTACTTCTGTTTCTGTGTCATCGACCTCCCTCCACCCCACTGCCCTAACCCACAACCTGCTTCCTGGCTGCACTGCTGGGCTAGCAGCTCTTCACTTCAAAACTGGAGAAGCACTGAACAGTGTCTGAGAGGTGGAGATGCCCTCTCCCACCCTTCCCCACAATGGCAGTCTGTTGCTCCTTCAGTGCCAGCTGCCTCCTATTGGCCCATCGAGAGCCTATCAGCTGGGCACAACTGGGCAGAGGGCCTGCTCTCTAGTGTCTGATTGGGCAGTCCAGAGAGAATCGATGGCAGGCTGCCTCTCCTTGTGAGGTGTAAGGTTGGAACCTGTATTTGAGGGCAACATCAGCACCCATCCCCAAAAGGAACGTCCTGCAGTGCATCCTGTAAAACACTTCCACAAAAAAAGAAAGGCTGTATTTAAACTCTACAAGACAAGAAACAAATTGGGTTTGGGAGATTGTTCTTTCCTCAGAGTGTGATGAGCCTCTAGAATATCATTAACCACTGCTGCAAGACCACAAACATTTGGAGCAGCAGTAGGTCCTTTGTCTTTTTGAGCTTGCTCCACCATTCAATTAAATCACAGCTGATCTGATTGTTACTTGAACTCTATGTTTCTGCCTGCCATACTTTAACTCCCTTGTCAATCTAAAATCTATCTAAAACAGCCTTGATTAAGTGCACCACGGTTCATCAGGGAAGAGAATTCCACAGAATAACAAACTTTCTCTCCTTAAATTGGAGATCCCTATTTTTCCATCACCTAGTTTGAGGTTTACCCCAAGCAGGGAAGCATCCTTGTAATATCCACCCTGTCAAGCCACTTAACACTGAAACTCCCTCTCCCAGGAAGCTGTGGATACTGGGGGTCAATTTAATATGCTGGAACGAATGAAGAATAAGGACTTAAAGGATATGGGCCATGAGCTAGTAAGATGGTGGGAAAGGCTTGAGGGGCTGAATGGCCTAGCCCTAATGAGAAAGGTTTTGCTAAAAAGCCTGATGTGAAAATAAACATCAGCCCAGTCTTTCGAAATGAACCCAAAAACCTTTATCGGAGCAGGTCATTAATGAATGATTGCTAAGCACCACAAATATAATGAGAATGTGAATCTGCATCGGTTCATCAGTTTAAGCTTCCCACTGAAGCCAAATAAAATATTTGAAAATGATCTTTGTTTCGTCCATTTAATTCCAAAGGGCTTTCTGTGACATTGAATAATGTTACAGTATAGTAGCCAAAGGACACAGCAACACTGTAATGGATACCAAGCAAAAGTCTGATGTACTTTGTGCCTGTACCTGAGTCTAATGGATGATAATTGCTTATTTATGGAAGTCCTCATGATTGCAGAGCTATTATCTGAGCTCAGTGTATGTGTTCCAATGCACAATTTCACATAACAATGATTAAATGGCCCGATCAGCAGTAAATGTCACCACACATCGTCTTTTCTGTTTACTAATTCACTGTTTTCTTCCTGAACACCACTGCCATTTTACCTGCGTCATTTTGAACATTCAAAGCCACGGGAACGTGCTGAGGAAGGTGTTTAAAGTCGATTCTGGAGTCACTTCAGGACTCTCCTCCCTCTATTCCTGTAACCTCCTTCAGTCTGACAACCCACTGAGGTGTCTGCAGACCCCAAATTCTGCCCTCTTCCCTATCATTCCCTGGGGCCTCACCACCCCAACATTACATACCTTTACTCAGCCTAAGCTCTGGCATGCCTTCCCCAACCGTCTCCTTTAAGATGTTCTAAAACCTTTCTTAATGTCCCCTAAAACACTCACTTGTCAACTGCTGCTTTTTTGAAACTCCTTGGGCCCTTTTACTGCTGTTGGAGGGGCTATACAAATGCAAGTTGCTGTTGCAGCTTTACTACACTGAAAGGATACCCGCAAAGCTGAACTTAAATTTTTGTGGCTGAGGACTGAGGGATGCCAGGTGACTGGAAGCCCCTTCAACACCAGCCCTTGCTTGCACTGAGTTCGCTCAGAAGCTTCCCCCACCGAGTCGAAGAGGAAGATAACACCTAGTTTTAACATGGGACAGGCTTCTCCAGCAGCTTCAATACTAAACTACACAGAAGCGACTCCAAAAGAACCAGGAACTCCATCTCGATGAGGTGCACAGCCATTGAGGTGGGAAGCAATTCAAAGGGAATGGAAATTGATGAAAAAAGAGAACAGAAACAGAAAGCAAAGTATAGCAGATGCTGGAAATCTGAAATAACAAAAAACAGGAAGAGCTGGATAAATTTAGCAGGTCTGGCAGCATCTGCGCAGAGAAAAACAGAGTCGATGTTTCCAGTCCGATATAGTTCTTGAATTCTGCAAATGTCATATTGGCCTGTAAATACTAACTGTTTCTCTCTCTTAGATTAAAGAGAATTAACATGTCATTGCTATGATCAAGCAGACAACTCCCAATGCCCCAAAAAAAAGCCCAATCTGAATCACTCTGTTTCGCTCTCTATTGATGCTGCTTTACCTGCTAAGTGTTTGCAGCGCTTTCTGTTTGAATTTCAGATTTCTAGCATCTGCATTAATTTCCTTTTGTTAAGAGGGAGGACGTTTCTTCCTACAACTAATTCCATAGCCCAGAAGCTATGAGAGTGCATCATTCAGATATCTGTAGTGAATACTTGCCTAAATGTCAGATTTTTGCTGTGTCTGGGATTTTTATTGTTATTTCATGGGATCAGGGCAGAGTTGGGTAGACCAGCATTTGTTCCCCATATCTAATTGCCCTAGAGAATGGATGGTGAGTTGCCTTCATGAGCTACTGTAGGCCATGTGGTGCAGGTACACCCATGGTGCTGCTGGGAAGACAGGCCCAGGATTCTTACCCAGTGAAGGAATGGTGATATATTTCCAAGTCAGGATGGTGAATGACTGGGAGGAGTACATGCAGGTGATAGCATTCTCATGCATCTGCTGCCCTTGTTCTTTCAGGTAGTACAGGTTGCAAATTTGGAAGGTGCTTCAGAATCTTGGTGAGTTACTTCAGTGCATCTTATACAAGAGACACAAGAGACAGCGTGTCAGTGGTAAAGGAAGGTGGTGGATGTGGTGCCAGTTATGGAGGTTGCTTTGTTCGGGATGGTGTCAAGCCTCTTGAGTGTTGGTGGAAATGCACCATCCATTGTTGGCAAAGCCAGCATTTGTAGCCCATCTCTTTTGGGCTGTGGTGTTCCAAGCATCTTCTGCCCTCGTCCTTCTAGATGGTAAAGGATCTACCTTAGGATCTTGGTGAGTTGTTGTAGTGCATCTTGTAGCTGGTTGAACTGCTGCCTCTGTGCGTTGGAATTGTAGGAGTGGATGGAGTGCGGATTGAGTGCTGCTTTGTCCTTTGTTTTGGGCAACATGTTAAATGGAAGGAGATTTTATAGATGAGGTACAATTTGTGATGGTGTCACTATATGTACTCGTGCAGAAGTTGAGTTTCTGAGACCTCTTTTTTAGCCAAATAAGTAGGGGGGATGACTTCCATAGGAGTAATACTTCAGAGAAATTGAAATCTACCCTGTGATGTCTTCTTACTGCATTACAGATTAAGAGATTTGATCATCTAATTGCAGATATGCTGATATCCCCCCCCTCAAAAAAAAGCACCAAAAAAAGCTAGAAAGTATCTCTGTTAATCTGCATAGACACAAGGAACTGAAAAGCTGCCTTCAAATGAGTGAGTTTGCACCAGAATGCATTTGATTTCAGTGGTGAGTAGATGTTAGGACCATTAGGAACAGGAATAAACCTTTCTGCCCATCGAGTCTGCTCTGCCATTCAATGAGATCATTGCTGATCTGATGATACTCAACTCCACTTTCCTGGCTTTGCCCCATAATCCTTGATTCCCTCACTGATTAAAAATCAGTGTCTTAAAAATCAGGCTATCTCAGCCTTATACTTAATGACAAAGTGTTTGGATTTCTTGGCTAAAGGTCTGTGGTCAACTTATATGCAAGGAATATGGTAAATAAAAGAACGTTTTGGCCGAAAATTAGGTGTTGACTCCTACATGAAAGTGACTATTTCCTTAGTATGTACGGTAAATGTACATGGCCTATGATGGAGATAACAAGGTGTGGAGCTGGATGAACACAGCAGGCCCAACAGCGTCATAGGAGCAGGAAAGCTTGGCGTTTCGGGCCTAGACCCTTCATCAGAAATCAGATTTCTGATGAAGG